>VDFB02333314.1:0-14390 GCA_007258455.2 Sequoia sempervirens | reverse complement strand
AAATGTATATTAAATCCTTATTCCCAATTCAACTTTTTTTTTAGAAGATTACTATAAAAATGGGAAAATTAAAAACACAATTAGGTCCAGGAACATAAGGGGGAGCTAAACCTAGTGTGAAATTGTCAAGGGTGACAATTTATGATGCTACATTTAGCCCCCACTTTAGTGAGAATATGAACTTATGTTCATGCTCAAATTAAAGTAAGTATAAACCAAGAAGGGTTCATTTATCTGAACATTGAAGAGATAGAATGACATCAAATCTAGGGGATGTGCTAGCCCCCAAACTCAAGACCATATGGCACATAAATATAAATACAAAGGAACACACACACATGAGGTTCAATACAACATGGAAAAAATGAAGAATACACAATGAAGACACGACAATAAAATATAATGCAAAAACAAGACATAATACAACGCATTTAGATGGAAAAAAAAACACAATAAAATATACATAAAGTGTATGACAATCAAGGACTAGGAAAGTTCCATAACTCTATTACTAGGATCCATACCCAAGGAATTCATGAATCACAAGATAAAAAAGTTTGATATTTTCTAGGTGACCCATGAACAAAAGCATCATAGATTAGTGAAGTTCAATAGTCACTTGGTGAGCCTTGATAAGTAACAACACAAGCTAGTGAAGTTTGATATTCATGCTTAGGTGTGAATTTCAAGGCCAAATAATTAATGCAGAATTGTAGTCCCCAATAATTTGATAATATACTACAAAAATGATCAATATACCAAAAAATGCACCACAACCTTTAACGATGTGAACAAAGTGAAGCACATAATGGAATTCATGCCCCCACCTTAAAGTAAATGCTAACACCAACCAGGAGAAATTTCCTTTAAGGTAGAATAAAAATGATATATATAACATGATAAGGCCATGAGAGCTTATTGGAAAACCCTATACTAATGATATATTCCCAACAAAGCTGACTCATGACAAGGGGTTGCCCTCAAGGAAAAGCTACATAACTAACAAAAAAAAAATATAACATGAGCGATCCATTGATCTAGGGACAACCTAGACTAGAGATAATATATAATATGATCATGCTCAGAATTGACATCATTCCCCAAATATTTATGGAACTACAAACTTAATGGAGGAATGAAAAATGAAGACAACAAATATTTTGGTTCAACACAAAAGAGACCTAAATGTCTCAACATCTTGCATCATTCCCAAAAGGAAATAAAAAGGTAATAATGTTCACAATATACAAATGAATGGAGATACAAATAGATGAATGCCACAACAAATTCACTTTCTTTGTATCCTTGTGTCAACAAGAACAACAAGTGTCATCCAAAGAAAACTAACAAACACAAATACACACCAAGCAACACATCACGAGATATCACATATGTGCAAGAAAAAACACAAAAACAAATAAGAGGGTACCACACACATGATTCGATCTATAGAAAATCATCAGCATCCCAATCTTGCTCATCATAAATAGAAGGAAAACAATGCACTAAAGGAACTACATCAAGTGTGGTAGAAGGAGAAGCATCAAGTTCAACACATGGTAGTTAGTTTTCATTAGAAGGATCATCATGGCTGCTCCCATCTAAATTCTTTGATTTGGAAAATATAAGAGCTAATTCGTAATGGTGTTCTTTTTGTTCTTCTATTTTATCTTCTTCACTATCTGAATGTATCAAAACTGGAAAAAGGCCAAGTTGCCAACACCCACAACCTAAGGATGTATGCAGAATAGACTAAGAGTAATTAAAACATATCAAAATATGCATGTACAAGAAAGAAAAAACTAGTCACATAGGCCAAAGATAATATAAACAAAACATAAAAAGAAACAACAGGTAGTTGAAACAACCATTAATCCTTAGGGCTATTTATGAGGTCTCAGTTCTCCTTTAAAGTGTCAAGAGAGTCCATCCAATCATTCTTTGGCTTATTTTTTCTACCTTTAGAGTAAATAGTGACCTCTTGGTTCTTACCTTGTTTGTTCCTTTATTTTTTAATCTTGGATTGATTGAAGATAGTACCCATAGCAACTTTCTGCATCATACCATTTGTAATGTATATAATACTGCCAAGAGTGTTCTCCATTACCATTAACTTGTCCATAATATTATTAGGGTCAATTTTTTATTCCATAATAGAGATTGTGGGCATGAAGGGACCATTAATTTATTCTTTTAGCACTTCAATAGATTCCATTACAGATTCTTTCTCTTTCTTAGTTCCTAGCTTGTCAACTCTTTGTTAAAATTTTCTTCCTCCTAGACAGTCTCCATCTCATTCTCTTCTTCCACATTTACCTCTTCATAATTAACACCTTCTTCACTGCTATTACCATCAAGTCTTGATCATTATCCTTTTCCTCTTCCTCCTCTTCATCATGCACACTATTCTCTAAATTATCCTTCTCAAATTGAGGAAAAATCTCATCTAAAGAATCCTTTTCATCCTCTTCAAAGATAGATTCTTTACCTTTCTATTTTTTTCCTTTGTTATGAGAACTAGCTCTATCCAAACGAGAAAACCTACAACCTCCTGACTAACTAGGTCTAAAAAACTCTCCACTTTCATCATTCTAATGGCCAAAGTCAAAATCATTGACAATTTCAATAGTTTCTCCCTTAGTCTCTCGAACCATATTGGAATCTAGTTTCTTCTTTTTGGAGGCATGGAGAGTAGAAGGAGGTTTTATTTTCTTTGGGGTGACTTTTAACAAATCTTCTTCAAGGGAAAGACTTGGAGCATCAACAATTTTCAAGGTACCCTTTTTAGGTTTTGAGATTTTACTGCCATGAGAAGGGCTTTTATCAGAGAAAGATGGGGTTTGATTTCAATTAGCTCAATCTAAAGTGGCTTAAGAACAAAGGAAAGGCTAGGTTGCAGGGTAGAGGAGAGAATTTTTTTTGTAGAGAGATAAAATGAGGCCTTGATTCAGAGGGGGATAAGCCCCCTTATCAGTACAATGATGAAGGAAAACAAAAAAAAAGGTGCATTGATCCTCTCCTTATGACGAATATGGTTTAAAATAGGGAAATGATACCCATGCACCGTTTTAAATCCAACCTCTAAATTAAAATACCTCATTGTACATGCAAATCTACCAAACCATAAGGAGAGAGAAATTTATCCTTGTTGAAGCTATTTTGAAAGCATTCACGTTTCTCTCCTTATTCAAAGAAATTGTTGATAAACCTTTGATAATTTCCATTGTTTATTTTAGACACCTTGATGCCCTTGCAGTTCAACCACATTGCTTTTGAAATAAGCCAACGGATCATTAAGAAGTGAAGAATATCACTGTAAACCTCACCATTCTTTCACAAGTTGCAGAACTTGGAAGTGAGCACATCATTGCATTCTTTCATTTCATGGAAGAAAGGGGTTAAACTAACTTTTTCAAATATTTGCTAGAGTTCCATGTTTTTTGTAGCATAATACATGACAATGACTTTGAATGTTTCCTTGGACCTCCCATAATTCTCCAACCGACCTTCTCAAACACAAAATTATTCCCCAATAAACTATTTTCCACAATGCTGAGAGAGTAGGGCATGAAATTGAGGATACAATTTTTATCATCAAAGGAAACTTTGCAACTTAAACTAAAAAAATCACATGTCCTTCTATGAATCGATCTAGTAATAAAATCTTCCTAATAATAATTCCACCTTGCATTATTGTAGTACCCACTAGTACTACAAATAATATTAAATTTTTCTTTTTCATCCTTCTTGAAAGATATAATTAAATGAGATTTAAAATTTCCTTCATGGAGAGAATTAAATTATCACACATGTTTAATGTAAGGCATATCTTTCCAAATTATTATTATGCTTTATAAAAAAAGTTTGGAACCCTCTCAAGTCATTATCAATAATAATGATAATGACATCCTGAACATTATAATCAAGACTTGAACTTTTTGAATTGGTACACATCCTATAATACTTAGTCCCCATCTCTTTTAAAAAAATAATGCTTCTATCCACATAGATCATAAAAAAATTTATTACAAAAATTAACTCTATTCTTCTTGCTTGGAAATATCTCTTACTCCTTTCACTAGTATTAGAAGATCGATAATCTTTAGTCCCCAAATTTCTCCTAATAACCAATCTCCTATCAAATATCATTGTTACAATTATTAATACCACATTTAGTCTCAATTCTTTCATTTGAAATTATCTCTTTATTTTTTGGTGGGAGACAATCATATCCCCAATATTCCCATTGAAGGAAAGAAATAACTTCATTAGATGTTGCATTTGCAACCATATTACTTTCCTTGTATGTGTGAATAGTAGTGGACTAAAGGAAGTTCCCTATAAAAAAATTATATTCGTCCATCATATCTCTTATCACCCAAGGTGTCATTGAATCTCCTTTAAGAATATCAATTATCATCTTAGAATCTCCTTCAATGATAATATTATTAAAGACCAACTCTTTGATCCTCTTTATTCCCCACCATGTAGCAGTGGATTCTACAATATTATTACTGCAAATCCCTATATTTTTTGTAAATTCTTTAATTAGTTTCCCCTTATGATCTCTGATAATTCCACCAACAACATCCATTTTTGGATTCCCTTTTGAACACCCTCCAAAAGTTAGTTTTATCCACCCTCCTCTAGAGGTAGCCATTTAGTTTTCCTCCAACACAAATTTAACCAATTAATCCTAGTTAAATATTTCTCAATCCCCCAATTTTTCTTAATTCTTAGCTCTCCATAAGACGACATCACCTTGGAAAACCCATAATTCATTACATTTATGTTGTCTCAAGTACTTGTTTTATTCTCATAAACACCTCCATGTTGTTTTTCTTCTAATCTCTAATAATTTGGTTATTTTTCTCTTTCCATAATCCCCAAGAAACAAAAGGAGGAAATTTTCTCCATAAATCTATAATAATAGGGTGAGAGAAAGGACAAATTTTCCAATTTACCACAAAATCCTTAAGAGTACAAGGAAAGATCTAATCAATTGAGAGAAGTAGGAAAACTTGAGTCAAAACCTCTCTAGATAAAGAATGGTGAAAAATAGATGTTCAATGTTCTCAACATCCTCATAACATAGGGAACATCTATTAATAAATTGAAATCCTCTTTTGTTAAGAATCTCAATAGTAAGAATATTACCATGAATAGTAGCCCACCAAAAATAATTGATTTTAGGAATGAGTTTAGAATTCCACACCAGATTCCAATAAAAATTAGTAGGAGTTACGAGAGGATGTTCCATCAAAGCATAGGCATACTTAACTAAGAAAATACTAGAAGAAATTCTGCACCAAATCCATTCATCTTCTCTATTTTGAGAAAAAAATAAACAATCACCAATTTGTTGTCTTAAAAACTAGATATTAGCATCCCACCCTTGTTGTCTTCTACCACTAAGAATCCTTCCACTTGTTAGTTGCTCCCAAAATTTCTTCCATCTTGGTTTGTTTCTTCCACATTCAATGTAACCATGAAGGTATCTACCAATCAATCTGATTAGCATATCCTTTATTTGGTTAAGTTGATTAAAGGAGGATAAAGCATGATAGTTGTTCCACACATCCTCCCAAAAAATAGTTTTCATTCCATTACCAACTCCCCTTTAATCCCTTATTTGATAATATTTCTAATTTTTTAACAAGTTATTCTAGATGACCACCCATTTGGTAAATCTAAGGAATACAAGAAACTCCCTTGATCAACATTATTGGTGCAAGAGCACCTTAAGGTCTTTTGGAAGATCTTAGTGATTTTTGGCTTGTAGGTGGTTCTAGCCAACCACCAAGAGAATAAGGACTATGATATAAAGTCCCTAGGTTGTTTTTGAGAGTGTGTTAGGGTAGGTTTGGCTTAGAGTCTTGAACTTTATGAGTTCCTAGACAAATCTTGGCAATTTGAGCATTTTGGCAATGTTGCCTTGGCAATTTGGCCTAAAAGTTGAAAAATAGCATTAATGTTGTTCTAAGTCCGACCCAAGGGTCCTAGCACATGGGAGAAAGGTATATAAGGTCATCCAAACCCTAATACCTGGGTTGGAAGTTCATTTTCATGAATTGAGACTTGGAGAGCATTTTTGTGTGATTGGAATTCAACAACTTTTGAGTGCATTTTTGTGTTTGAGCCTTCATCCAGTCAAGAATGGATTGAAAGGACTAACCTGATGCTTTGAGTGTTTCATTTGTGTCATTTACTTACTGTACCTAGCATTAGATTAGTCATTTAGACCAACTGGTTAAGGTTTTGCAAGTTTTTGGGTTTTTGGACTCACTGCCGGTTTGGGCCAGTTTTGTGAATAATGAGTCCCACTTGAATTCCCGTGGCTTTCCTCTCATGGCCACTTGGAATCAAGCTGGGGACTGTGTAAATAATGTACATACAGGTTTAGGAGTCTTTGTTTGCAGGGGAAGTGAAGAAACTATCAAGCACTAGGCGAGTGCAAGTGCATTCTGGCTAGTGGCTTGGAGAGGACAGCAGTAAAGAAAGCTGCTAAATGGATTGGTTTGTGCCAATAAAGAGCATGGGAGTGTGGGCACATGTATTCCAGACATGTGTGTGCAAGGAGGAGAGTTGAGGAGGTCATTGAAGCCCTCAAAGTTGGAAAAAGGAGCTAAAACCCTTGAAACCCTTGAAATTAGGGAGGTATGAGGACAGTCATATGAACGGCCACTTGGGAGACCTTACACCTGGTAAATATTGAAGCCTAGGGTACCACTAGAAATAATATCAAAAAATATTTTGGGGTTGTTAAGACCGTTTTTGAGAAAAGCCAAGAAAATGGGTTCTAGGAGGCCTAGTTGGGGCAAAAGGCTACAAGGCCTAAAATGGAGTTTTTCAAGAAAGCGATGGGAGAATGGTGAAAGAATCCAATGAGATGGATCAGTGAGGTGTCAAATCAACAAAGAGACAGTAGAATAACCTTTCCTAGCCCCTGGAGTGGTTAGGACACTTTGGGTCAGTTTGGAGCCCAGGGAAGCCTAGTGGCGAATTGAGAGTAATGGAGAAGAATTTGAAATTGGTGGAGAGTCTTATGAGGTGAGAGGGGTTTAGGAGAGATCCCTGAATAGGGTAGAGAGGAATACCCTAGGAAGACCAGAGAATAGGTCTTGGGAAGAGCAAGAGTGCTCTTGAAAGGTAAGTCTCCCCATCAAATTGGTATCAGAGCCATACAAGGCTTGGGAATTGAGAAGTGAATGTCAGAAAGAAGTGAATCCATAGGAGAGAACACCATGGTGACCAATGTAGAGCTAGCTAGAGACTTGATAGAGCAACAAGAAAAGAATAAGCATCTTGAAGAGGCTATGGAAGAGATGAAGCACAAACTAGAAGAGGTGGCAGAGACTGCAAGCAAGATGAAGGTACAGTTAGGAGAGGATAAAGATAAGGGTAAGAATCAAATAGAGGAAGACATAGAACCAGAACCTGACCCTCCATTAGTAGAGGAACCCTTCCTCAAAGCATTGAAGGCTTTGAGTGGCAAGGCACTTGAAGGTATCCCTGTGTTCACAGGAAGAATGGATGCAGAGTTGGTTATGGAATGGATTGAGGGAATGGAGAATCACTTTGAATGTGATGGGATTACAGAGGCACAAAAGGTGAAGATAGCCAAATCAAGGCTAAGAGGACAAGCACTAACTTGGTGGAAGTTTCTACAAGAAGAAAGAGAGAAGGAAGGCAAGAAACCCATAGGAAGTTGGAAAACTATGGTGGCTAAAGTGAAGGAGAACTATCTACCTGAAGACTATGATATTCAATTGCACAAGAAGAGACAAAATCTCAGACAAAGAGACCTAGATGTAGCTGCATATACAGAGGAGTTCCAAAAACTAAGCCTTAGATCTAGAGTGCAAGAAGTTGAAAGCATCAAGGTTGCTAGGTATCTAAACGGTCTTAGATGGAACATACAAGAGGAGTTGAGTCTTTTCACACTTACTACCCTCCATAGCTGCTATCAAATGGCTATTAAGGTGGAAGAGAAACTAAAAAAGAAACAAGATTCCAATACTAGAGGTAAAGGAAGAGGTAGAGACTCTAGAGGTGGACATAGAGGAGGTTTTGGTGGAAGAAGCCATGAGAACAAAGGTCAAGGGGATTCCAAGGTTGGAGAACAATCCCATGAGGCAAATAATAGAGGGGGATACAGAGGTAGAAGCTCTAACAATGGTGGAAGAGGTAGATCAGGAAGCTTTGGGAGAAGTTCACACTTTTCTTCCATGAAATGCTACAATTGTGGACAGTTGGGTCATCGGCTTATAGGTGTCCAGACAAGCCAGCATCTTCACAAGGTGAGAGGAAGATTACATATGTCCAAGAAGAGGACTGCTCTAAAAACTCAGAAGTAAGTTTGGATTCAGAGAAAGGAGAACAACTCATGTTAAGAAGGATTTTGATCAAAGCACCTACCGAGGATGAACACAAACAAAGGAGAGCTCTTTTTAGAGTCAAGTGCAAGATACAAGGTAAGGTTTGCAAGGTCATCATAGACTCAGGATCAACTGATAATGTCATCTTAGAGGAGGCAGTACAAAAGTTGAAACTCATCAAGATACCCCATGTGTGTCCTTACAAGGTTACTTGGTTGAACAAAGGGCAGAATATATTGGTCAATGAACAAGTTTGGGTTGAGTTTGCTATAGGAAAGTATCAAGACAAGATACTATGTGATGTGTTACCAATGGATGCATGCCATTTGCTGCTTGGCAGACCATGGCAATATGACAGGGAGGCAGTACACCATGGCAAGGAGAATAAGTACTCATTCAAGAAGGATGGAGTGACTTATAAAATTCAGTCTTTGATAGAAGAAAACACAGTGGAAAAGGCAGAAACTAGTGCACTTTTGATGAGTGGAAAGGGATTCCTAAAGGACATAAAGGAGGAAGAAGGAGAGGCATATGCAATCATGTTGAAGCCAAAGGAAGAGGAGTTATCTAATCAGCTACCTATGACAGCAGAAGTGAAGCGACTGTTGGATCAGTTTAGGGACATCATTTGTGAAGGTACACCAGCTACACTACCACCCAAGAGAGCAATCAGTCATCAAATAGACTTTATACCAGGAGCAACACTACCTAACAAGGCTGCATACAAGATGACACCAGAGCAGAATAAGGAGATAGCAAGGCAAGTTCAAGAACTTTTGGACCAAGGGCTGATCAGAAAGAGCATAAGTCCATGTGTTGTTCCAATTGTGTTGGCACCTAAGAAGGGAGACAAGTGGAGGATGTGTATTGATTCTAGGGCCATAAATAGGATAACCATTAGATATAGGTTTCCTATTCCTAGGATAGAAGATCTAATGGACTATTTAGGGGGTGCTAAGTTCTATTCCAAAATTGATTTGAAAAGTGGCTATTATCATATTAGGATGAAAGAAGGAGATGAATGGAAGTCAACATTTAAAACCACAGAAGGGTTGTATGAATGGTTAGTGATGCCATTCAGGCTTACAAATGCACCTAGCACTTTTATGAGGGTGATGAATGAGGTCTTGAAGGACTACATAGGAGTCTTTGTGGTTGTCTACCTAGATGATATCCTCATCTTTAGCAAAACAAAAGAAGAACATATGAAGCACCTAGAACTTGTGTTGAGAAAACTTCAAGAGGAGAAGCTCACCATAAACCTTGAGAAGAGTGAGTTCATGAAGCAAGAATTGGTCTATCTAGGATTTGTAGTATCCCAAGGGAACTTGAAGATGGACAAAAGCAAGGTTGAAGCCATTCTCAGCTGGCCTACTCCAAAGACAGGGACAGAAGTTAGGAGTTTCCATGGATTAGCTCAGTTCTATAGGAAATTTGTGAGAAGGTTTAGTGAAATTTGTGCACCGGTTCTTGACACCATCAAAGGAGGACTGAAAACAAAGTTTGTGTGGACCAAAGAAGCCAATGAAGGATTTGAAAGGTTGAAGAGGGAGATAGCTACCCAACCTATCTTAGTTTTACCAAGTTTTGACAAACCATTCATAGTAGAATGTGATGCAAGTAACATAGCAGTAGGAGTTGTCCTAAGCCAAGAAGGCAGGCCAGTGGCATTCTTTAGTGAAAGGTTGAATGAAGCAAAGTCTAGGTACTCATCCTATGACTTAGAGTTGTATGCTTTAGTGCAGGCTCTTAAGAAGTGGAGGCACTACCTATTGCCAAAAGAATTTGTGGTATACACCGACAATCAGGCCTTAAGTTACATCAACACTCAAGAGAAGCTCAGTTTGAGGCATATCAAGTGGATGGAGTTTTTGCAGTCATACACTTTTACCATCAAGCATAAGAAGGGGGTTAACAACAAGGTTGTTGATGCTCTTAGTAGGAGGTTGCTTACTGTCCAAGAGATACAGCTACAAAGCACAGGGGTTGAAGGATTCAAAGACCTATATGAAGGAGATTCTGATTTCTCAGAAATATACAAGGTATGTACTGATTTTGAGAATCATTTTCATAGTGAATATGCTGATTACACTTTGCAGAATGGTTTATTGTTTAAGGGGAAGCAATTGTGTGTTCCTAGAGGTTCCATGAGGGAGAATCTAATCCAAGAAAAGCATAATGGCAGTTTGAGTGGTCACTTTGGTTTGAACAAGACACTAGACTTAGTGGAGAGGTTCTATTGGTGGCCTAAGATGCAAAGAGATGTAAGAAGGTATGTAGAGCAATGTGGAGTGTGTCAAAAGGCAAAGGGAACATCAACAAATGCAGGTCTTTATCAGCCATTACCCATCCCAAATAGACCATGGGAATGCATAAGCATGGACTTCATAGTAGGTCTACCTAGGACACCAACTGGTTTGGACAGTGTGTTTGTTGTAGTGGACAGATTCAGCAAGATGAGCCATTTCATACCATGCAAAACAACACATGATGCTAGTCACATTGCACACCTATTCTTCAAAGAGATAGTGAGGATACATGGGTTGCCAAAGAGCATAGTTGCAGACAGAGATGTGAAGTTTATGGGACACTTTTGGAAAACTCTTTGGAAGAGGCTAGGAACCAACTTGTCTCATAGCTCAGCATATCATCCTCAAATGGATGGACAGACAGAGGTGATCAATAGGGTACTTGGAAACTTGTTGAGATGCTTAACTAAGGAGTATGGACAAGGATGGGAACAAGTGATTCCACAAGCTGAATTTGCTTACAATGATAGCACAAATAGAACAACGGGTAAGAGTCCATTTGAAATAGTATATGGCTTACATCCAAGGGGTGTACTTGAGCTTAGGGATCTACAAGGATATGAAGGGATCAGTGGACATGCTGATGATTTTGCTCAGTCAATGAGAGAGGTTCATGAGCAGGTAAAGAAGACATTGATAGAGGCTAATCAAAAGTTGAAGGCTAAGAGAGATGAAGGGAGAAGAGAATTACAATTTGAGATAGGTGATTTGGTGATGGTATACTTGAACAAGGCAAGGTTACAGAAAGGCATACCAAGCAAGCTGCAGATGAAAAGGATAGGGCCATGTAAAGTGTTGGCTAAGTATGGGTCAAATGCATACAAGGTGGAGTTACCCAAGGAGATGTCTATTTCTCCTATCTTCAATGTGAAGGACTTGGTGAAGTATAAAGGACAAGAAATGGATGAAGAACAGTACAATGCTGAGATAAACAAGGATGTGGAAGCACTCAAGGTACCAGATCAGATCATCCCACAAGTGGACAAGATTCTAGACTCAAGGGTGAAGAAGAAGACTAGGCACAAGACATACATGGAGCACCTAGTGAAGTGGAGACATCAACCAGAGTCAGAGGCTACTTGGATAGCAGAAGGTGACTTTAAGAAGCATGGAATTAGTGAGGAACTCTTGACATCACAGGTTCCTTAACCTCTTTGTTGCAGGGGGAGAATGGTGCAGGAGCACCTTAAGGTCTTTTGGAAGATCTTAGTGATTTTTGGCTTGTAGGTGGTTCTAGCCAACCACCAAGGGAATAAGGACTATGATATAAAGTCCCTAGGTTTTTTTTGAGAGTGTGTTAGGGTAGGTTTTGGCTTAGAGTCTTGAACTTTATGAGTTCCTAGACAAATCTTGGCAATTTGAGCATTTTGGCAATGTTGCCTTGGCAAATTGGCCTAAAAGTTGAAAAATAGCATTAATGTTGTTCTAAGTCTGACCCAAGGGTCCTATCACGTGGGAGAAAGGTATATAAGGTCATCCAAACCCTAATACCTGGGTTGGAAGTTCATTTTCATGAATTGAGACTTGGAGAGCATTTTTGTGTGATTGGAATTCAACAACTTTTGAGTGCATTTTTGTGTTTGAGCCTTCATCCAGTCAAGAATGGATTGAAAGGACTAATCTGATGCTTTGAGTGTTTCATTTGTGTCATTTACTTACTGTACCTAGCATTAGATTAGTCATTTAGACCAACTGGTTAAGGTTTTGCAAGTTTTTGGGTTTTTGGACTCACTGCCGGTTTGGGCCAGTTTTGTGAATAATGAGTCCCACTTGAATTCCCATGGATTTCCTCTCATGGCCACTTGGAATCAAGCTGGGGACTTGTAAATAATGTACATACAGGTTTAGGAGTCTTTGTTTGCAGGGGAAGTGAAGAAACTATCAAGCACTAGGCGAGTGCAAGTGCATTCTGGCTAGTGGCTTGGAGAGGACAGCAGTAAAGAAAGCTGCTAAATGGATTGGTTTGTGCCAATAAAGAGCATGGGAGTGTGGGCACATGTATTCCAGACATGTGTGTGCAAGGAGGAGAGTTGAGGAGGTCATTGAAGCCCTCAAAGTTGGAAAAAGGAGCTAAAACCCTTGAAACCCTTGAAATTAGGGAGGTATGAGGACAGTCATATGAATGGCCACTTGGGAGACCTTACACCTGGTAAATATTGAAGCCTAGGGTACCACTAGAAAGAATATCAAAAAATATTTGGGGGTTGTTAAGACCGTTTTTGAGAAAAGCCAAGAAAACGGGTTCTAGGAGGCCTAGTTGGGGCAAAAGGCTACAAGGCCTAAAATGGAGTTTTTCAAGAAAGCGATGGGAGAATGGTGAAAGAATCCAATGAGATGGATCAGTGAGGTGTCAAATCAACAAAGAGACAGTAGAATAACCTTTCCTAGCCCCTGGAGTGGTTAGGACACTTTGGGTCAGTTTGGAGCCCAGGGAAGCCTAGTGGCAAATTGAGAGTAATGGAGAAGAATTTGAAATTGGTGGAGAGTCTTATGAGGTGAGAGGGGTTTAGGAGAGATCCCTGAATAGGGTAGAGAGGAATACCCTAGGAAGACCAGAGAATAGGTCTTGGGAAGAGCAAGAGTGCTCTTGAAAGGTAAGTCTCCCCATCAATTACTTAGATATTTAGCTTTCAAAATAGCCACCCAATCTTTAGTTCCTTCAAGGAAGCTCCATCCAATTTTTGTAAGGGCCTTGTTAAATATTTTAAGTCTTCTAATACCTAGGCCTTCAAACCTTTTGGAAAGACAAACTTTTTCCCAACTAACGAGGTAGAATTTAATCGATTTAACAATCTTATTGATCTAAGGAAATCCCTAGTTGCATTAAGGAGATAAATGGAAATAACATCTCATAAAATATTGAAAGAAAGTAGGAGGAAAACCATCAGGCCCAAGAGCCTTATATGCACCAAAAGAGAACATCACAATTTTAACCTCTTGCAATTGAATAGGTTTCCCCAGATCCTTAGGTCTTGATCAGATAACACATTAGGGATAACATGAATGAGCTCTTTTAGACCTAAAAAATTTGGATTAGAATCAACAAGAGTTTCTTTAAAGAAATAAACAACATCTACAATTTCATTCTCATTATTAGGGATGGTACTGGATCTTCTTTGACCAAGGATCTTAATATATTCCTTTTTCTATGTTTCATTGTAGACTGATGAAAGAATTTTGTGTTTCTATCCCCCTTAGTTAACCACTGAATCCTAGATTTATATTTCCAAAATAGTTCCTTCATCTTTGAGAGATTTGACTATTCAATACATAGCTCATGTTCTTTAGTACATGTTTCCATATCATTATTTCATTCCTCCATTCTTCATCAAATCTCCTTAATATGTAGAAATGGTCTTATTTTTGTGAAAAATATTACCAAAGGATATCTTATTCCAGCCTTGTACCTTATCTTTAACCCTTCTCAAATTTTGAGCCAAATAATACATTGAAGTGCCATTGCAAGGGAGATTCCACCAATTTTGAGCAAGTTCTTTGAACTCAGGGCGAGGATTCCACATAATTTCATAAATAAAAGGAAATTGACCTTTCACCACAACCTCCTCCCAATCTAGAAGAATAAAATTATGAATAGAGCCCATTCTGGGAAGAGCAGATAAAGTAAGTTGCTTGAGGAGAATATTACAACTATTGGAAATCAAGAACCTATCAAGTTTGACTTGAATACAATTACTTCCTTGTC
>VDFB02333313.1:0-45062 GCA_007258455.2 Sequoia sempervirens | reverse complement strand
GAAAGCATTTTACAGAGAGATTACTAATAGTTTATAATTATCCAAAGAAATATCAAGGCTAGAATCATACAAAGTTTACTATCTCAAGTTATAGCATGAATACATAAGAATTTATGAACAATATTGAAACATGAATAATTAAATCAACGTATAAAAGAAATATATAAAAGAATCATAATGAAGGAATAAAAAAAATTATCTTTATTGAATTTTTATATAACTCTTTCTTCCATCTTTCTCGAGAGTGCCAAACTCAAAGAACAAAAAGACAATTCCGTACAATCACAGCATTTCAAGGGAATGTATTTATGCGCTTAGCATAGAACCAACTTCCAAGAGTTCAAGGCTCTATCACAGCTTCACGAGCCAGAGAATGACATCGATACACTAACCAATCACCATCGAAATTGCAATTCTCTTTTTATTTCAGAGTCAGACTAAAAATCTTCATAACCAAAGATGAAATAACTTTTGCAATAAATGTAATTCCTTCAAAGGATCTTTATGTTAGAGAACATAAATTCAAGAGAAACTACTATCTCTCTTTACTAATTACAAGATCCAAATAAATGATACAACCTGAAACAAAGAATACTTATCTCTTTAAATATTCGATGAATGCAATTACGACACAGATAGAATGTTGCTCTTGGCGCTCATACTGGCTCACACCATCTTACGGCTTCTTGAACACAAAGCCTGACTTAGAAGCTAGAAATTCTAAAACTTTTGAGGAGAGACCCATCCACTTGCAAATGAAGATGTCGATTAGGCCTAGATAAGTAAACTTTTGCATAGCCACCCAACCAACAGCATCAAAGCTTTGAAACACAAGATAGATCCTTCTTCTTCTTGAATGCAGGAGTACCATCTGACCCTTTATCTATATTCCTCTTGAAGTATCCTTTCTATCCTCTTCCTTTCTTCTTCGAGGATTGAGCGGAAAGAACATGAATGTCTTCATTTGTAGAGCTTCGACCAATACCTCTTGTAGCCAACCTGGACTTTTCTTGAATATAGTCTGCCCTCAAACGATCAAACTTGGGAAGTTTCAATCTCGCGCTAATTCCTTGAATGTAAGACTCCCAAGATGAAGGAAGACCATTAAGAGCCAACATGGTCAAATCCCTGACATCAACAATATGACCAATGGTAGAGAGCTGATCTCTCAATTCGGAAATCTTCATGAAGTAAGCGATGACAGATTCTCCTTCCGCCATCTTAACATGATGAAGTTGTTGCTTTAATGCAAGTGCACGGCTTGTGTTATTGATCTCATACATCTCCTCCAGAGACTTAAACATCTCCCTTGCCATCTTCATCCTAGAGATGATGGGAACAATATGATCCTTAATGGAATCAACTAACATCTTCTTTGCCTTAGTATCTTTCTTCTTCCATTGAACCTTCTCTTCCTCATCCGTAGGCTCGGGGACTTTGCTCTCCAAGAACTCTGCCAATTCATTTTCCTCCAAGGTGAGCATAATTTTGAATCTCCAAGATGTGAAATTAGATGCTCCCTCAAGTCTGTCCTCGATCTTGAGACCGTTCACCATCTCGACGAAGAGATAGAAGTGAACAAAGATGAGAAGAAGAATAAAGAGTATTGCTGTAAGACTAAATCTGATCAAGATCTTCAAACCCGCTCTGATACCATGTTGTTTTTATGATCAGATTTAATGCACAGAAATTTAATTCAAAATCAGACACAATAACACAACATATACCCTGGGAAAACCCTCCACTTGAGGGAGAAAAATCCAGCAACAAATATATCTCTTATGTATATAAGTAATAGCAACAAGTCTCATTACAATGAGGCCACACACAAGGCCAATATTCAGCACCAGCAATGGCTGTAATAACAAAGAACAATCTGCTCTTCCTTGAACACAAATCTGCTCTTCAATGGATTCGCAATCTGACCTAGAAGAAATTCGCACTTGATAGAAGGAGCTGCTCTTGATAGAATTCACACTTGCTTATAGGAAGGAATTGAACTTTCTTGATGCTGAATGAGTTAGAATGAACTTCTATATATACATTTGCTAGAGAGGTCTCACCTCTACAAGAACTAGGTCGGCCACCAAAGGAAAAGATAAATACAAATAATAATTATGAATTACAATGAAGGTCGGCCAAGATAAGAATTACAATGTTGCCTTGAGAAGCGCTCCTCATTAATTATTATTTGATACAAATCATGCCTCTTCATAAATTCGATTATCATTTAAATAAATGAAGTGCCTCTTCAATAATATCGGTCTCCTATAAATTTGATAGCCATTTAGGCTCCATCAAATTTATCCATTATATCGTGGCTGGAAGAATTCTCTCAATGCTGCTATGGACATCAACACAAAATGAACCCTTGCTTGTTTCTTGAGTTCATTAGAAACTTTGTTCAACATAGAGGTTCCTATTGTGATAGATAACATAGTAGCATTGGAGAGGGGTTGAGCGATGATGAAGACATTCCTCTTGCCAATAGATTGGCTTGGGTCCAATATCATCTTTAGCATGTCTTCTTTTATTGCAACAAAATCCTTTTCTCCAATTCCTTTAGCTAGGCCTCAAAGCCGAAGCATCCAAAACAGCAACTAAGGGTTTGTTAGCATCTCCAGCGATGCAATCCACAAATCTCTCAGACACCTTGCCCACACTCAGCCTGCTTGTGCCAATGAGGTCATCTGCTACAGTTTCCACCTCTGCTCACTACTTCTTTCCTTTGCCTTTGTCCCTGCTTCCATTTGCTCTAGAGCATGTGATGCCATTGTTAAACCCTTGGTTAAAATCTTTTTAGACAACACAGACAAGGGACTATGAAAGGAAATGAATGAATTATGCCTCAGCTTGTGCCCAAATACGAAGGCTCTGCTGTCACCCCATGCCTATTTATAAAACTGGAAGTGTAATGAGATGCTTTCATATCTTTCAATGTGTAGAAGATATAATAACATTGATGTGATTTGAGCTTTTCTTGAACTTTGCCATCTTCCTTTGCCCTCCTGTACCACCAGTGGCATGATTATGTAATGCTCTTGAAAGTGGCCACACAAACCCATTATTAGGTAATTGACAATTGTTTGTTGATTATATATATATACATTTTTTAGATAATTGTATGAGGATTTATTAAGGGGCCGCAGCCCTAATGTAGAACCAGAAAGATATACAAAATAACATTACAATGGCTTGCATGAACTGCTCCTGAAGGGCCGTAGCAGGTGAAAAGCAAAGGAGGACAAGATAAACAAGCTAAAGCCTACCTACAATAGTCTGCACTCTGCAGTAGTCTGCAAAATTTGCATGATGTGCTTGATATAGATATATATTTAATATAATAGTAAATATAGATATTATAAATTTAATAATTTAATATTAGTCATATGTATAATTATATCTATTTATAAACTAATTAATAATTACATATGTTTAATTAATTAATAATAAATATATTATAAATTTATGTTATCATTTATAACTCGATTGAAAATAACTGTGACGAACCCTGCAACCTACGGTAGTTTCCTTGCCTCTGAAACTACCCGCAACTTCCCCTATGCAACGCAAGATGGTATTCCTGCAACGGCGAGCCATGATGCAACACGGCAATGCAGTTCTCTTTTTCTTGGCAAATCTGCCAGTTTTGTGCGGAAGGAGATTCAACCTAATGTATCTTCATCCTCAGCGATTACTGCGTCCAAAACTAAATTGCATTCTAACTTTAAGTCTGCATTGGCTTTTGGGTGTTTGGAGGTTGCTTCTGGTTCGCCCTCTTCTCGTGGTGGAGCAAATCAAAATCCTTTTTCAGTCCGCCTTTCTTTGAATGCTCCAGAGGTTTGTCTGGACAGTGCTGCTGGTGACAGAGAGGTCTATTTACAAGCCCATGCTCTTGTTTGCAGATTCACGAAGGTATGGCCAAAATTATCTGATCTTCATTCATGGATAAGCACGAATTGGAAAGATTATTTGGAAGAAGAAATTAGTATCTATCCCTGTGCAAAAGGTTTTTTAATTCTGGAATTTGATTCAGTAGAAGATAGAGAAATGATTCTTAATACTGGGCCTTGGTTTTATCAAGGTGATTTCTTATGTATGAAACCCTGGTTCCCTTTGTTCAATCCACGAACAGAGACATTTTCTTCTGCCTTTTTGTGGGTTCGTTTACCTTATCTTCCATTGCAGTTTTGGGAAATTGAGTGTCTAAAAGTGATTGGCAATGGGCTGGGCAAGTATCACAGTATCTCAAAGGAAACAATCAATTTTGAAAATTCGACTTTTGCTTGTCTTTGTGTTGAAATGGATGTTACAAAAGGGCTTCCGACAGAGATTTTTCTCAAAGTTGGCAATAGACGATGGCGCCAACCAATAGACTACGAAAAAATTGCCTTTAGGTGTAGAAGATGTTTCACAACTGAACATGCTACTGGACAATGTGGCAGGGGTCGATCTAAGGATAGCATGCCGTCTTGGTGGGATGGGGTGGAATCCCATCACTATGTAATTTCTCCCTCTAAGAAAAATGATGTCGTTCCTTCCCCAATGTTTCAAGAAAAGATTCCTACCTCACCACATCTATCTCAAGAGGTCATTCCTGAGAAGAATTTAAAAGAGGAACTCGAGTTGGCTTCTCCAACCCCCTTAGAGAAAACGGTCTCACAGCTCAGGAACATTGAAATTTCTTCTATCTTGTCAATTGCAGGTGTTAATAATGAAAATTTGAAAGTGGAAAATAGTAAGGATCCTCTTGAAACTGAACAAGAATGGACAGAGGTGAAGAGGAAGAAAACACCATCAGCAAAACAAAAGCACTCGATGACATTGCGTTCTTATAAAAAAGGAGAAAATATGTAATATGTTTTGAAATTTGGGGTCGATGAAAAATTTGTCTAAACTATGTAATCTTGAACTTTAAAGTAATTGAAAGAGTGCTATCCTCTCTGATAGCAATTTGCCGAAAAATAAAATAAAATAAAAATTCTTAAAATAAAATCATTCATCATTATGAAAATTAAATCATTCAAAATAAATAATTTACTTATTAAAAAAAATATTCTTTCCAATTTTCACTTTGCATGCTTTCCAGAATACAGTAACGAGGATTCAGAAATTGGCAAATATTTATGAAAAGTAATTTTACAGAGCCTTAACTGTGATCTCTCCAATTAAAAACAGAAACAATTTTTTAATACTCAGATTTTAGCCACTATTCAAAATGAGGGTTTTATGGGTTATTTTTTTTTTTAAAGCAGGTTCCCCTGGTGGCCTATCCCCAAATGTTCCCAGGGAGATTCACTGAAATGTAAGGACATCCCAGGAACAGGTGTTGTTACATGTGTTGCCTGTTGGATGACATGGGGTGAAATGCTGTCCTTGTGATGTTCCTGTCCCTGACATTACGGGGTTTTTGGTGGGGGACAGCCCAGTAGAACACTTGTGATAATGCATTTGAATTCAATTTGCCATACTATCTTGGCTGGCATCTTGTTTTAATGTAGAATCGCTTTAGCCATAGTTTTCAACTTTCCACCACCATTGTAGAGATCAATTGTTGCTGAGCAGTTGCAAAACACAAAATCGAACCTTTTCAGTCTAGTTCCTGCTAATCAGATTATTGACATGTTGGTCAAAAAGACGATGAATTGGCAGATCCTGTTCTATTGGGTAGGGAAGGTGAAATAGATTTCACATAAGGGAAAGTAATTTGTTTCCTAATTTGTTGTAGAAACCAGAACTAGAAGCAATGGTTCCCATTGCTTGTCAAGGAGGGGTGAATGATCTACTGATCTACTGAACATCTGAAGAAATGGGTTTACCAAAATAAATATCTCCAATAAATATTTTCAGTTTTCTAAATAATAAATTAATATTTAATATTTACACAAAATAAATTAATATTTACACAAATAATAAATATTTTCAAATTCCAAGGACATGGACCACTACCAAGTGGCAATTCTTCTATTTTCATCAAGAACCTTAATTTCAATTTTCTGTTGTTTCAATCCTATATTACGGCTGAGTTTGAAACATGCAAGTGTAGTAGAAGGCATGCATATCTCACAGAATTTGCCCTTTTTGTATAACATTAAGTTTCTTAACTATTGTATTGCCCCCTGAATTACCAGCCTAATACGTATTATAATTCTATAAGAAACAATTTTGCATCGGAGTTTGATTTACTTGATTATGTTGATTTAAATTGCTGCTGCCATAACTCCAGAATTGTTTGTAATTTTTTGGCAACTTAGGTGTTTTTCGCATCTTGCAAATACCACTCCTTACAATATTTGTGAAAGTATCTGTGCATCTTGCATGTGTTGTCTTGTTCTATGCGGTTGAAGTGCTTAGCTATTATCACTTGTGACTCACAGTTTTTTAGATTAGAGAACTAAGAAAATTTAGCCGCAAAGATGAAGGTGCTATACAGTGTTGATACTGCCAGATATCATGTTCTAAGGTGGAGTAACACCAATGGGAGTGCTCATGGTTGAAATGGTCTCTTTTTTTTACATTCATCTCCTAACAGTTATCTTCTTTTACATGGCCAGGTCAAATTCCTCACAACAAATGTCGTCAAACAAAGGCACATACTCACAAGTTGGATTTGCTTATGAAGGAGATGGAAAAGAAGACTCCCAGTTTCTAGAAAGTGACGAAGAAGAGGAAGACGAAGATGACAAGGATAGCAGCACTGATGACAGTGAGGATGATGAGATTGAAGCAATTGCAAAGGAATATGGAGTGAAAAGATTCAATTGGCTTGTTTATATGGATCGGAAAGCAAAGGAAGAAGAGAAACGGCAGAAGGAGGTGGCAAAAGGTGATCCTGCCATGGTAAGGACCATGCTTAACCTGTTCATATATTCTAAAGCCAGTTCATTGTTGGCAACTTATAAATATTAAATTTAAACTCACTTCATTCTGCAGCGGAAACTCAGTCGTAAGGAGAGAAGAAAAGCTTCTCAACAGGAAAGAGAGAGAGAGAAGGAGGCTGCTCGCATGGCAGGGAGTCGTCTCTCTTATCATGATCCTTATAGGTATGAAACCAGTTTCTAATATATAACACATAATATAAAGGCTGTTTCCTATATTTGTTTATGGAATTGCTTGTCTGGTTTTTATGTCATTTTAAAATTTGCTTGCTGATTAGACTAACAATAATGCTTCCTATAGGGAGCCTCGGCGAAGTCCAACCTATGAAGCCTATTCTCGGTCACGGATGTATGCAGACCAACATTTTCTATTTTTTCTGAGCTACACCCCACTTTATTTACCTAAAACATATTGCCATCAGTATATGTTTAGTGATGACCAAAAATGGTTTTGCTGATACAGATCAAGATCCAGGTCACGGTCTATTTCACCATACTCCAGGCGTTATGATCAAGGACGAGATGACCACTCACGAGATTCGAGACGACGGAGCAAGGGACGTGATTCTACTTCAAAGATTGAGTATATTACAGAGTTTGGGGGCACGACGGATACAAATGATTTCAAGTTGGAAGGCGTCGCTCCACCACCATCACCTCCATCTCAAGCTGATTTACTGAACCGGTCGGAGCACTGGACCTTTAAGACCTGCAACGATAACTTGGCCTCAATTTTGCTCTGCTGCAGCTTTTTCTAAAAACTGCCCATTAGCCCCTTAAGGCAGAAATTTGGATGATATTGATGTAGGCTGGGCAATAGGGCTCACAATCTCATAGCAGCAGGCTCTACTTTCAAGTCACACGAGCTGAATAAACTTGTCCTTAAGTGATATTAGATGCCTGCTAAATGTGTTTATATTGAAGATATTTTGGGATTGATATTTCCATAATGATTCCTAAAATTTTGAACTCAAGCCACAAGTTTCGACAAATTTAGGCTTGTGCTTTCTAACATTCTTGCTTTTATTGCAGACCTTCATCTGGTCGTATTCTTGAGGCTCTTCATATGGATCCAGCTGTGTCTGTTGCTCCTGACCGGGAAAGAAATCAGAAAGAGTCTAAACCATCAGTCAGGTACTTAAGTGACTTTATGAAGCTGTTTCACTTTTTGTGTTGGGTTTTGCATTTGCATTCTGTATAGAAGAATATTCTTGTTAATTCAAAATCTTAAATTTGATTTTCTGATTTAGATCTGAATTTTGGAAAATTCTTAGTAACATTATCAAATAGCTTTCTGCACAGCTTGCCTATATCTAATTTTCAGTTTGTTCTATGGTCGCCTATTTGTCAGTTTAATGGAGTTTCATCATAGACATAAAGGGGTCTGCTATGTGCTTGCATTCTTTTCTATTCTTTGACTCTTTAAAAATTTTAACTCTTAAATGTGGTTGTTGCCTTATTCAACTACACGTTACTGGTAGTGTGTCAAGATGAAGTGAGTTTCCTTGGTGATGTTTAAAAATTATTTGTGTCAAAAGCTTAGCCAGAATTGACTTTCAACTAATGCAGATTTACCATTCCTTTTCTGCCACAATTGCTGTCTGCAGAGTTATGCAGAGAAAGCTCCATGTTAGATGAACTAGAATTGAACATTTTCAACTATTGCAGATTTGCCATTCCTTTACAAGCACAATTGCTGTCGAAAAATTTAATCTAACAAAATATTAGATGAACTATAATTGCACACTTGAAAATTATGTGTTAGTGAGAAGGATCACAATGTTTGAATTTCTTTTGGCTATCCAAAGGAAAATCACTACTTTACCAAACAATGTACTTCCGATTTGCATATAATTGCGAATCTTGGAAGTTTCAGGAATTGAATTTCAAGTGCTGCAAATTTGCCATTCCTTTTCTGATTGTTATCTTTGAGAAGTGAAATGAGGTGTTGGGATTTGTGCTGTGTTGGTGCTATATGTTGAGGTGTTTGAGAGCTTTTTAGACAACTGCTATTTTATATCTATTTTTTGTCACAGTTTGAGCCTTGTGTTCAGCTATAGAATTTGAGGATGAAAACCTGTGGGTTCTGGAGTTGGGAGGACAAGATCCTATTTGGTTTCCTAGAGATTGGAGGACGAAACTCCTTTGTTTTCAGGGGTTGTATGTGTGCGGAAAGCTTTTATTTTGGTTTCTAGCCAATATTTGTATTCGGAGCAACAACATATTTTGATAGCAGATCTGATTCATATTTGTAAGTTATCTATTTGAAGTATTCTGACATATTTGCTCCAACATATTTGTGAAGGTTCCTATTGTTCATGCAATCAATTGCCATATCTTTCAAATATTGTTATTTGATGAAATAAAATATATAAAAATCCTTATTCATGCACCATATGTTCTTACCTCATCGTCAGAGGATCTTGGCCATTAGAAAGTGCTGAATAATAATATTTACAAACTGTATGCTCTCATCTTGACCTCATGGGGTCTTGGTGTTAAAGAAAAGGGCAAATTTTATATTAGAATTTGTTGAGGTCATCACAATCATTAATCCTCTTCAGTTTATGAAAAGTTGATTTCCAATAATTGGATAGATCCCAACCATTCCCCCTATTCAATTATTAGGATGGCTCTCAATTTCTAGGGTCTATCTTTACCTTCTTATTTTATGCAGTGATGAATGTTTGCACAATTTTCCCACTGCCTTTTTCATATCTTGCCAATATAAGGATGACCACATGAGCAATGGACACTATAAATTCTACTACAATAATTTGGATGACGTGGGACTTTGGAAGTCTGACATATTCCAATTTTTTGAGGCAATAAAATAGGTTTGATAATGTTTCTTATCAAATTCTTCCTAGCTTGATATAAAATCTCACCGTAGAGGATAAATGTTGTAGGAGCACCACTTCTGACCTTAGTAAGGTTGTTGATTCTCTGCGCTCTTTAAAACACTGTTGATATGCTTCCCTGAAAAGCTATTCTTCATAAAGACCCTTATCAAATGTCAAAGTTCCTCTTCAATGTAGTCTCCATCCACAATCATGGAGGTCCTGGTGGCCAAGTGTTTGACAAAGCCCACTTTCTGTGAAGGATGATGATGTGAAGATAGCAGATATGTTTGTCTATGTACTCTATTGGTACATTCAAGTTTAGATTAACAGAGTCAGTTGATGTTTTCTAATTGTTGTATATTAAATATACAAGCAGCTCAAATATGGCATTCTCTAATGTTTATAAATTCAGCACCAATTAAAATATAACATTCTCTTATGTTTATATTGATTTAATATGTTGTTGATTGAACCTGGCAAATTTCGCCACAGTGCTTCATCAGCACTTACAAAGTTGAATAAGGCTTCGAGCACTCCCAGGGCACCATCAAAGCAACAACAGAGTGAGAAAAAAGAAACTCCACAAGAACGTCTCAAGAGGATAATGAGCAAGCAGCTGAACAAACAAAGTATGTTTTGAAAAGGGTTTAATGCATGGCCAGTCTCCTTGCATTTTTATTTTTGCTCTCTTGTTTCTTCTTCAAGACAGAGGCTCTTCAAAGTCTATAAAATATATCTCTATTCTAATTGGAAGTGTTTCAATACCTTACAATTACTGGAAGTATATTTTAAAATTCTCGTGTGTGATTTCTTACAATTGCAGTTAAGAAGGATACAGTTGTTGAAATGACAAAAAAGCGTGAACAAGAGAGACAGAGGCAGGAGAAACTGGCTGAGACAAACAGAATTGCCAGGTATAAACGCCACAGCCGTAGCCACAGCCGCAGCCGAAGTTACAGCCGAAGTTGCAGTCGCTCACCTGTAAGGTATGAAGTAGCTAGTGACAATGCAATTGTTTGTGTCTGATGCCAAAATATCTGAACTTAAGTAGTTTTGGTTGTTGAATTATCATAAATGCAATGCTATATGAAATTCCTAGGATGTAGGGATGTGAGGAGGTGTCTTTTGAAATGTCTAGATTATTGTAGAGAACTACCAGAGTGGTGGCAGGGGGACATTCTATAAAAAATACGTGTTCTGGTAGAAGAAAAGCTACAGAAGAAAAGTTTGCAAGAATCTTCCCTTTTCTCCAAAAAAATTGGGAAGAAACTACCTTTATTTCCAAAAATGATTCATTTAGTCAAACTTGAAAAAGTCAAAAGCCAATCTTACCAAAACTTCAAGGGGTTTTGAATTCTGATGTTTGACCATTTCACTGAGCCAACTAACCAAGAATTTGTTCTAGAGTATGCTTAATCCCCTGTCATCTCTATGAGATCTTAAAAACTTTCTAACTGATTATGACTGTTGCATGTTGTGATCAAGCTTGCAAGCTTTTTTATGGGTTCTTACAATGGTGTAATTGAAAGATCTTTACAAGCTGCAGGCATCCCCGAAGCAGAAGCAGGAGCCCAAGAAGACATTATGGTCGCTCTCGGTCACCAAGGTAGGTGTTTTCTTTGCGGAAGATGCTGGGTATTCCAGTTTATCTGGGGAATTTTTTTGTAGAGAATGCACCTGCCATGGCGCCTGATACCTCTTTTGTCTTTTCAGGGTTTGGAGTCGATCCAGGCACTAGTAATTTATTATTTAATCCTCTTCGTCATTACAAGTTGCTATCATTTTGTCAAAAGGGATGTTGTGCTTATATATTTGTAATATTTGACTCCTTTTTGGTGGTAGTTGGTTGATTTTGTATTCTTCCCATCAGGGAAGATTATTGTATTCTTTTTTATATTCTGACTTTCAGGAAGTAAATAGAGAATTTGTCTTTCATGTGAGCTTTTTTCCAAGTAATATATTTGGGTTTCGGTTCCTGGAATTTTTGTATTCAAACACCTACTTTGATTTACTTTATTTAGTATTTGGCATCGAGAAAGTTCTGGCATTTAGGTGAGAGGAGCCAATAGTTGTGTTGGATGCAATACTTGTTGTGGCATTTGGAAACTAAAAAACTATTAGATGCGACTTTCGAGACTGGAATTTAAATAGAATGTGTACTCATAAAATGTTCTTCCACATGATATAAATAATTGAAATGAAAGCTTTGGTACATATCATTAGTCCAACAATTTTAAATTGGTTTGTTGATGTGGCTCTGATAACAGTGAATTTGTGAACATGTGTTGCCAAAATATTTGCTCCTCTACCACATTCAATGTGTATCACGATTGCAGTTGCATGTTCTATAGTTTGATTAAGTAAGGATTTTTTTTGTTTGTTTGTTGTGTGACATGCACACATGTGAAGTGAAATTCTTTTATATTTTGGATTTACTTCTAATTTTGATATCGATTTCAGTATTGTTTTTAACATAGAAGCATAAATCGTAAAAAAAAAGCAAAAATTTTGATTTAAAAAAAAATCTTCCGCTGAAACAATTTTTTCCCCAAAAAATTCTGATTTAATCAGCTGTGATTTTCAATGATCAACGATTTTTAAGGGTTTAAATCATGAAAAAATCATATAAGAATTGTGAAAAAAATTGCCCAACCCACCCATCATGAAACCCTAACCATTCAAAATTGCTATTTAATCGGTTTTTCTCGTTGATTTTTAGCGTAGTACTGAGCACTAGCTGTTGGGATGTGGTTAACCATCAAAGATTCACTAGATTTTATTGAGGCAAATCATAGGTAGGAAGGAGACATTGAATGGATGCATATTTCTAATAGATGTTAAGAACATTAAAATAGAGACGTCCTTTGGTATGCTTCTACATTTGATGTTAAGGACATTAACATGAAATGGTTAAGAGATGTGTTTTTTTTATATATTCCACACTATTGTCATTTGCCTTAAGCTCCTAGTATTGCTTTTCATGTATATAAATTCAGACACAATTTAGTGATAAAATGTAGATAGTATCATAAAAGCTAAGGCTTCTATCTTATTTTTTTTAAATATCTGAACTTTATAAGATCATTTGCCAAAAGTAAATATAGAAAGCTAGACTAAACTGAAAAAAACTTTATTGGTTTGATATTAACCTAAAGAGGTTTGTTTTCTTTGAATTCTTATGAGCCTAATTTTTCAAAAGAATTTTAACATTTCAATTGTCAACAATACTACCAAGATGGTTGTTTCAATTATTAATGTTAGGTTGGGATAAATTTCTTTTTTAGATGTTAACAAAGTGTGATAATTTGGATCTTCAATTTGACATTGGCCATCAAGTTTTAATGACAAATGGGTAGGGTAGTGACAATTGTATGATCAAGTGGGAAGCATAAGTATATACATAATAGTATATAGACATTGTGGAATCAAAAGCATAATGATTCTTATTAGAAAAATAAAAATCAGCTTGTAGTGCTGAAATAAATGAATTGTCGCAGTATTTTATATCAAAATGAATGATTGTTTTGGTTATATTTAAATTTCTTATATATTTTGCAAGCTTAATGTTTTGTTAATTGTTGAAACAAACTGTTTAAATGCATGCCTTGTACTTGTTTAGGAACTATATTCCATTTAGGATTGTCATATACATGGAGGTTCAGAAGGCCTGCAAGGAGTACAATAGTAGTACATGAATGCTTTAGACATATATAGTGTAGCATTCCCTGCATGTTAAATAGGTACCAGCCAAACTAATACGTTCCTTGAGAGAAGTCATGCCACAGTCTCGTGGGCTTATCTTGATCCCTCATGAAATAGACCTCATATTCTCTTTAACAATCCAAATAGATTTCAGAAGCAACTATTCCATTGAAAAGGGAATGTCCCTCGTGCTTTGATTTCCATTGAAACTTGTACTTATAATCTATCAAAATCTCAACACAAATTCCATCAATTTTTTCAACTCCATCATTCATTTATATGCAAAGTCAAGGAAAATTTACTTGGATAATAATAGCTAAAATCGTGGTTCAAATAGTTGCCTTTTTTTTTGTTGTAAAACATGCCTTTATTATCTAATGGAAAAATATTTAACACCTGCTCTATTATTTTACAAATCTGCTAAAATAGTTATCAATGAGAATATTTCAATGTCATTTATGGTCTTTTGAGATTTAAGATTTTGCTTCAAAAGCATTTTCTATTACTCTATCTTGAACTATTTGATTCAAAACCTTTTAAGTTGAACTTTACAATTGCTTGCCTTGTTATATTATTTTTCTTTCTCACTCTTCAAAGAGATCTCTTTGACATTGTTCTAGAAATTGCAAGTATTGTTAAATCACAAATATGAACCAATTGATTTCCGTTTTGCAATTTATGATGTCTGCATAGCAAAAGAAAACTGTCTTTTTAATGACTTTCTTGAGCATGAGGAATTTGAGATTCTAAAGGCCAACTTAGATAGTCATGAGGTTGAACGATTTAGGAGAGGCTCCTCTCCTCTGAACTAGGAGTTTCATCTTTAGGACCTGCAACCCTCTAGCATAGCTCTATTTATAGTAACAAGTAATTGACTACATTTGTTTTATTACGAACTTTATACTTAGTTTATAGGTTGACTTTGTATAAACTGTAGTGTAATTGAAATTTTATCAACTGTAATGATTTAGTTATTGTTTGTGCACTATGAAGTATGCTTTGTGCAATCAATGTATTCAACAATATGAACATAAACAACAAAATCCCCTTTTTACAATTCATGGGTTAAACTGACTATTTTATTTGCTCTCTAATCTCTATGCTATGGAAATGCCCTTAAATTTTTTTGGAAATGCCCTTAAATTTAAAAAAAAGTTTTTTTTTTGACGTTTTACAATTTTTTATTTATTTCTAAATCCGATTTTTTCCCTTTTCAAAAAATCTTTTTTTTCCCAAACGATTTTTGCTGGTTTTTAATTTTTTACTATTAACGTGGATGATCTTTACCACTATCTTTTATTGACAAGATATTTTACCTGTTTGATTCAGCTTAAATCATCGCATATATTTAACTACTGTCATTTGTTAAAGTGGAGTTAGTAAACAATACAGAGGTTGAGCTGCAGGATTCAGTTGTACAACCTTGCATTTATTTGTCATCTGTGTATTAGCCCGGCTCAGGGTTTGCTAGCAGGGTGTGGAGCAGCCTGAATCCTTTTTCCGTACTTTGAAGTAGATCTATTTACATTTATGTGCATTAAACATGCACTTTGAAGTAGATCTATTTACATTTATGTGCATTAAACATGCCTTTTGTGATGCGGAAACAGGGATTTGTTGTGGCATGTATTGAAGTTTTCTATTTCTGTAGCTGCCCCTAGAATATGATTTTATTGACATAGCATATATGCAACTCAATAAAGTCTTTAAATTTGAACTTGTTACTCCTTTACAAATAGTTTACCTCGAATTCATGAGATTTGTTAAAAAACCTCGATTGTACTGCAAAAATAAGCAAAGATTGCATCATGCACTCTAGCTTATTCTGAATTAAGATGGAAGCAGTTTGTCAGTAGCCTTCCCTTTCTTTTGCATAACGCTGGGAACCTTTAGAAGTTTTATTTGATTTAGTAATGGAGGCAGATTGTAACAGTTAATATTGAGTTTTTCTGAAATAGAGAAATAATCAAATGTATATGTTTATACTAATCATAATTAGTCTTGAATATCCCTAGCATAATAATCATTGATGTCTCAGATGGAAACACATCAATCCATCCCGAACTTGGTGCTAAACTTTAGTGTGGTGATGATACTTTTGGGGAAGCCCTGTGGAAAAATACCTTGATGCCAGAATAATAAAAGAAAAGCAAGTTAATTTTTAAAAGGTTTTTAAGCGGCGTGATTCCTTTTTTCCCATTTCATATAGCAAAATGCAATATTTTTTATCTTGTAGAAACGGGTTTTTGTAGCTCAGAGGATTAGAGCACGCGTGGCTACAAATCATGGTGTCAAGGGTTCAAATCCCAGCTCACCCGCAACAGTCTACCATAAAGAGACTATGAGGATCTCCAGTAGTTATATAAAATAAACTTACTATTACTACTCTCGAAATATTAAGAGAACTGCGAATGCCAATAGCTAATTTGTGAAGAAATATTATTTGAAACGGTTAATCCATCCATGTGGTAACCATTATTTGAGATAGGTAGGGGAGGGTTCAATAGTGATGCACTCTAATTTTATGGGTCAACATAGTAATGGACATGCAATATTGACATTAAAAAAATATATTTTCGAGTGGCCAGGGACGTGGACAATTCAAATATTTTGTTTCACCTGCATAGATTGAGAAAAAAAGTGTCATCAACATGCTTTTTGTTGAGGGGTCATAATATACTCCCAAAAAAAGTTAGACCAATAGTGGTGCATTAAGTCATGTTTTTTAGTGTGTCAATGTGGCATCATATGATTTGTTGCTTTTTGAATGTAATGGGCATATTTTGTTCAACTATTGGGTCCTCTCTTACAATTACTAGTTCCATACTTTTAAAATATTGGACTTTGAATGTACATGTACTAGACAACTATTGATACCTGCACCACTATTGGGCCCTCTCCCCTAACTCATCCATGATTGACCATTGTTTCAAATTGCTAATCCATCCCTATAGTGAGCCTTCAAGTCATCTTATTAACATCTTCCTACAATGAGACCAAGATATAACATGAATTCAAAATTTGAGGAAAGTAAATTTATTTCCATGAAAAATTTTGCACTTCTAATAATAGATAACCTCAGTGAAGACATTAGTTTTTTAAGTTTGGTGCCTATCAAAGAAGAGATTGGTGTTTCTTATTGAGTTGGAGCTCAGTTGTGGGGATTGGTGTCTCCAATGGGTTGGTGCCTACAAGTTTTGTAAGTGGGGGTTGGTGTCTCTAATGGTTGGTGTTTACAAAAAGAAGACTTGTAAGAGAAGTAGGTTGGTGCCAACAAAGATTATATAATATCGTGGTTTTCTTCTAAGGGTTTCCATGTAAATAGTGTGTTATTGTGTTTTTAATTGTTAGATCTTTCATGTGTTATTGTTGTGGTTGATTAAGTTTTGAAAAGTAAAAGATAGTTGTTATATTGATTCAACCCCCCTTTCTCAATATAACTGTTTGCTAATCACAAATGATCCTTGCTTTCCCTCCAAAACCACTTAAGATTGATTTGGTTGTGGGATTTTTGGCCCTAAGGTAGGTTGTGAAATCTCCATATGATTTAGACAACTTTATCAATTTTCATCTTTTTGCAATTTTATCAAACAAATTCTAATGTGTTATAGTTTGAGTAGTTGTGTTCATCTATTGAATTTGATGATGGAAACCCTTGGATTTGGAAGATTGAAAGATGTAAATCCATTGATTTTATGAAGTACATCTCACATAGAGGTAGTAGTTTGAGCTGAAAGTTATGTTTTGTAATAAACATAATTGTATATTTGAATAAATTTTAGTGTAGCTTGTGTGAATATTTTTATTGTTTATGCAATTTATTATGAATTTTTTTAGCTATGTTTCAAAGAAGAGAGCAAAGAAAATTGAAACAAACCCTTGATTTAAATGGTACAAAGAATTAAATGTTTCCAAGTGAAAGGGAGAGCAAGTTTCAAAGAAGAGAGAAAAGAACATTGAAACAAGCCCTTGATAAAAAGGAAGTATTGGATATAGAAGATCAAGAGAAAATTAATTCATTGAAAACAAGAGACCTATCAATAATGGCTAGCAATAGCTCATTAGTTTCTTTAATTGAATATTTCATACTCTCAATGCATATTTAGTGATTGCTTCCTTAAGTAATGGTATTCAAGAAGAATCTTCTCCCCTTATAGTGAATTACACATATGGAGTAGCTAGTGGTTCTGGGCTATCCAAAGTCATATTTTTCTAGAAAAGTGGATTAGCCAAAATAAGAATCCATAAATCATCAAGATGATGATTTGGTAGTTCTCCATGCTTAGTATATAGCACAAAGTAACATGTTTTGTGTTGATATATCTTTTATGAATATTTGCACCTTGAAGTCAAAGAATAGACCTAAGAATGAGAAGATGCTTGATTAAAACTCGACTTCTAAGGATCTTCAACATTGGCTAGGAAAATTTATAGTTCTTTCATTTGATGGGTCCAATAAGTATTCAACTCGTACTTGGATCAAGAAGTTAAATAGTAAGTTTTCCTTAAGTTCAATGTAGGAGAGGCAATCAAATTTGCTACCCTTCACTTGGAAGGAATAGCTCATGAATGATGGTACCATGGCCTAATTACCCAAGGTCATAGTTTGATCATCACATATGATGAGTTCAGTTGGAGGTTGCTTGAAAGATTTTATAGGAAGGATCCTAAGATCCATTTAAGAGAGTTGGAACAATTTAAGCACAATAGTTTAATATACAAGTGGCATGTTTTTAGAGGCTTGGATTAATGGTCCTTGATGTTTGAAAAAAATCACTCCTCTTTGAAGGTTTTTCTGAACCTCTTGAACGCCTATTTAAGGCTTTTGATCCATTATCTCTCTAGAAAGCCATCAAGAGGGCTTTAACACTTGAATCATTAGTGCTACGAAACAAGTTTTCATCTAAAGCACCCAACTTTGGTCAACATAAAGGAATTTCCAGAAAGGAGGATCATTTCCAAAAAGCTCCACCACAATGTCTTATAGCCAAAAATGTAAATGATTATTTTCAGATTGAACTTCAGGGGAAGTTGTGTTTTTTTATATAAGGAACCAGGGAATTAGTATTTGATGATGACTTAGAGCTTAAAGAGCATGAGTCTAAAAGAAAGGTGAAAGTACAAATAGAGAAGCAATGCCAACTCTTTCAAGAGCATCTAAATATCACTGATTCAAAATTTGAGGAGTGTTATTTGGATAGTGAATCAATGTTATTGTTGTTGGTGGATTCACCATTCCATTTATCCAAATAGTTTGACAACTCAACATAACCATGGGAGATCATGAGGTATGTGGTGATTTCTATGTTTTGGCATTGGGAGGAAATGACAGGGTTTTGGGTGTATAATGGTTCCATTTCCTTGCCGAGTATTCACATAACTTATAATTCATGGATTTTAAGTTCAAATTTTAAGGGAGAGATGTGTTTCTTAGAGGGATTTCTAATGGACCACTATGAGTGGTTATGTCTAAAATAATGGAGAGGACTTCTACAAGGGACACATTGCTTACAAATTCATCCATGGGTAAGCAATGCACTTATCATATTGATATTCACAATAATTTGATCAAACATCACGTGGCTTTAGTGATTTGCCTCTTGGATTACCAACTAATAGTGGGTTCTAACCCATTATAGAGTTAGGGCCAAGCTCTAAGTCATCAATGACTGCTACTTATTGACATCCAAGAATGTACAAAGAAGAAATAGAGAAGGCCATAAATGAGCTCTTGGGAAATGGATCACATTGGTCCAACTCTAGCTCATTTGATTCATCAACGGTTCTTGTGAAGCAAAATAAATGACACTATTTGGATATGTATTGATTATAGAGCTTTGAACAAGAAGACTATACAAATATTTAATCTATTCTTGAGATGAATGATTAATTGATGAGTTGAATGGAGCTTTGTATTTTTCAAAGTGATTTTAAATTTAAGTTACCTTTAGACTTGTGTGAGGGATGAGGATGTGCATAAAACAACATTTAGATGCCATTTTGGACACTAAAATCTTGGTCATGAATTTTGGTTTAACAAATCTTTAGCTTCTTTTCAATAATGCATGAATTGAGTATCGAGTAATCAATTAAGAAATTTTATTTTGGTTTTCTTTGATGAGTTTTGATTTACAACAAGACTCGAGAAGATCATATGAAACATTTAGACATAGCCCTTGGTATACTAGAGCAACAAGTTCTCTTTGCAAAAGAGTCCACATGAGTTTGGGATGATATATATTGTACTTGGGCCATGTAATTAGTGCTCAAGGTGTTCAAGTGGATCAACAAAAGATTCAAGTTATACTGGATTGGCCTCTCCCTACCACATTAACATAGTTGAGAGGACTTTTTGGCTTTTGTGTCTATTATAAGAGATTTGTTAAGGGGTTTTCAAAACTAGTGGCACCCTTATTGAATATGAAAAAAAATGAACTTTTGCATGAATAGAAACAACACAAAGTTTTTGATAAGCTTAAGGAAGCAATGAGTTCATGTCTTGCTCTTGTTACCCTAGATCTTTCATATCCATTTGTTCCAGAATGTGATGCTTCAAGAGAGGGAATTGGAGTAGTTTTAATATAAAATGGGAATCCCATAACATTTTAAAGTAGGAAGTTGAAAGAATAAAAAAATGATTTTCTTTCTGTAACAAAGAGATGCTAGCTATCATGCATGCTTTGGTCAAGTTTCAACAATTTTTGGTTTGTGGTAAAAAAAAAGGGTAATAGCTTGAAGTTCTTCCTTATTTAACATGACTTGAATGATGCAAAAAATATAGATGAGTAAGCTCTAAGATGATTTGGACATAGAGTATATGAAAAGAAAAATAATGTATTTGCTGATGCTATTTTTAGGAGGCCTACTCCATGTTTTACTTTATTATTTTTGTTGATTGAAAGTTAGCAATTATGACATAGTACATTAAAAATGCATTTGCTACTAACCACCATGATATGAACATGAAACATGAAAAAATATGTAGTATATGATTTTCACAGTCCATAATGTTATTGCACATAGTTTTTGGTTTTGACTGTGTAAGCATTTTTCCTCGATGTTTTAGATCAAACTCCACAATCCATCATCAAAAAAAGAGCAAGACAATAGAGAGAAATGAATGATTGTTAGTAGACCAAGCAAGATAAAAAATGAGGGGGGTTATTAGGCATGAAAACCAAGAAGACCAAAGGGGGGATGGGTAAGGGGATCTCAATTTTGATTTAAAAATCCCAAAGGGGAACACCAAATTAAAAAGAATGAATTTAGAATACCAAAAAAATAATTTAAAAATTGAGACAATTTTAATATATGTATGTATGAATGTATGTATGTGTATGTATATATATGTGTGTATGCATGTATATATGTGTATGTATGTATGTATATACACACAATAATAAAGATAATAAATTATTATTATTTATTTTAATAATAGTATATTACTAGAATAATAATAATATATACATAATAGCAATATATACTTATGGAATAATCATGAGGACAAAAAAGAAAAACCAAAGAATAAGAAAAAGAAAGATTAAAAGAAGAGAGAAAAAATGGTTTCATACATACATACATATAATTGTATATAATTACATATATGATATATGTATAAAATCTATAATTATATAAACAATTAAACATATATTACATACATATTACATATATGTCGGAAACATTTTTTCCTGTCTTTAATGTTTTAATTGTTATTCTGTGATTTTTCTTTTTTTGCCCTCATGATTATTTAATAAGTATGTATTATTATTCTATTAATATACTATTACTAATAAGTGTAATCATAATTTATTATCCTTATTATTATTGTATATATATTTATCGTAAAATTGTCATAATTTTTTGAATTGTTATTCTTAAGTCAATTTTTTACAATGCTAGGAGACTAAGTTTTATTATAGTCTAGGAAAATATCGAGTATATAATTTTTATTTGAAAGGAGATAAGACCATTGTCATTGCCATTTATCAATGTCACTTATCAATGTAGCCAACCTATATATTTATATCCATAAAAATAAAAATAAAAATAAAAATAAATAAGTACATTGATTAAAGTGAGGACCACAATAAAACTACAACTAAATAAGCAATGAATTTTTTACAATGTTCAGAGACTTAAGTTTTATTGAAGTCTAGAAAAAATAACAAATATATAATGTTTACTTGAAAGGAGACAAGACCATTGCCGTTGTCATTTATCAATGTTGACAACCTATATATTTATATCTATAAAAATTCAAATAAATAATAAATATGTACATTGATTAAAGTGAGGACCACAATAAAATTATAACTAAATAACCAATTAATTTTTTACAATGTTAGGAGACTAAGTTTTATTGAAGTCTATGAAAATATCAAGTATATAATTTTATAATTTTTACTTGAAAGGAGAAAAGATCATTGTCAATGCCATTTATCAATGTTGCTTATCAATGTCACCAATCTATATATTTATATCCATAAAAAGTCAAATAAATAATATATATGTACATTGATTAAAGTGAGGACCACATTATAACTATAACTAGATAACCAATCAATTTTTCATAATGTTAGGAGACTAAGTTTTATTGAAGTCTAGAAAAATAACGAATATATAATGTTGACTTGAAAGGAGACAAGACCATTGGCATTGCCATTTATCAATATCCCCAACCTATATATTTATATCCATAAAAAGTCAAATAAATAATAAATATATACATTGATTAAAGTGAGGACCACATCAGAATCATAATTAAATAACCAATCAATTTTTTACAATGCTAGAAGACTAAGTTTTATTGGAGCCAAAGAAAATATCGAGTATATTAGTTTTACTTGAAAGGAGATAAGACCATTGCCATTGGCATTTATCAATGCCGCTTATCAATATCGCCAATCTATATATTTATATCCATAAAAAATTAAATAAATAAAAAATATATACATTGATTAAAGTAAGGACCACAATGAGGTCTAGTCTCCCCCAATCCCCATCATACCGAAGGGTGTGTCACACCAACATTATCGATCACATGAAAAAAGATTACAAATGCACGACACTTTATAGGGGGCTAATTCCTCTAATAAGAAAAAGAAGTGGAGACCACAATAAAATTATAACTAAATAGCCAATCAATTTCTTGCAACATTAGTTAATATTTACTCAACTAATTGAAAAATATTTTATTTTAAACACAATAGTATCTTCCATAAATTATACTAAAAAGAATCACAATCACAATAATTGAACACTACATAAATATTCCTACAAATGTGAGCTTTTTAAGTGGGGACTAAATTGATTTGTGTCCAAGGGGACGATCATACTTTAAGAGTACTCATAATATCTCCTTTTGAAAGATTGAGACATGTGTTCCCCAAAAGGATACATTGCTATCATGTCATTGGTGGGCTTCACATGGGATTACACGTGGAACAGGTGGAGATGTATAACCTTTCCGTACTAATCATAACATTTAAAATTAATATTCCCATGACACTCTTGTACTTACCTTACATTTCCTTTTCTTTTGGTTAGTGGAGAAGTACTTCGACCATACTTTTGAGATTGTACTTTGAAAATAAAGGGTCTTCTCTTATAAATATATTTTTAATATACTGAATGTATTATTTATTTAAATGTTGACCCTTGTTTTTTATTCAATGTGTTACAAACATGTACTTGCTTACATAGAATTTTAATTGGACATTTAGCTAAAGTAAAGGGATTATAAGGAAAACATATTAAAGTGATTGAAATGAAAATGGAAATAGATTCTTTTATAGTCCACAATATCGGACGATCTATTTTTTGCTCTACAGATGGTTTATAGTAATATGGGACTACCCTGTACTCCATGCAAGAGGCACCTAACTGTAGTAATATGGGACTATCCTGTACTCCATGTGACAGACACCTAACAGTGCTACAAACGAGACGTACATACCCTACCCCCTGTACAAGATTTGAACTTGTGAACTCTCTTTCAAGAGTACAAGTTCTCCACCATTAGGCCAAATAAAGAGTACATTTGAACTATATTTGGGTATTTGTTTCTAGTGTAAATATTTAGTCTTTTATGAATAATATAATATTTAGTTTCTTGTGAGTAATATAATATTGAATTTTTTAAGAGTATTCATTTAGAAATTATTATTAAAAGTAAACACTAGAAGATCAAGAATCACCATTTACAATTCCACATTAGCTGCCACTCTTGAGATTTGAACTTGGATATCCATTGTGAGAAGCCAATATTTTAATCACTTGAATTGAATTCGTTGAATTGAATATAGATTTTACAATGCATAAATATGATAGTATTTTTGTAGGGGAAAATCATCCTAATTAAACTTTAAATTGAAATTAATGAGTTGAGATTTAAAACAAAGAGATAAATAAAAATGATAATTTAAATAGTTGAGATGAAAATTAAGGTTTACTTAAAAAGATGTTTTCTTTGATTATCGATATGTTGCAATAGAAAGTTGATGTACGAAATTTGGAATTGAGTATGGGAATCGAGATATGAGATAAAAGAATCATGACTTTTTTTGGTTAGTAGGATGTAAGTGTCACAATTTGGTTGAGGTGGCATGATTTGTATCGAGAATCACAATTTTATCAAATGCTAAATTTCTCCTCCATGGCCAACAAAAAATGTTTTCCTTGGTAGATTGTAGTGATAAAATAATGTGGTGCTACAAAGAATTGTGGGGAGCCTCCTATGTATATAGGGGAGAATAAATCTTCCTTGATCACAATCAAGCCCCTATATTAACTTAATAGTTGTGAAAAAGAGACAAGAGATGACCATGAATATTGATTAGTTGATGTTCAATGCTAATCGAGTCTAATGTAATCTATGCTTGATAGGAAACTTTGTAATGAGATCTCAATAATGAGGTTGACAACAAATATTGATTATTGATCGCTATATCAAATACCAATTGAGATAAAATTATGGTATACCTACTAAGACTAATGCATGATATATTTAAATTCATTTGTAATTTTTTACAATATTTAATATTTCATTGATTAAAGTGTCATAGGATGGTGCCTTTAAATATACAACCCTATATACACAATTTAAACTTCTTAGAGCCCATATCGATGGGGAATGATCACATCCTAAGATCGATGGCCATGGAATTAAGAATTTTAACTTTTTAAAATTGAAGGACTAGATCACACCCACAATCTAATCCAAGAAGGGCTTGGTGTTTGAGAACTAGGTTAAGCGTGTTTTGAAATGGATAATCTATCATAAGAGAGTGAGGTGTATAATTTTGGGGTCAATGAGTTCACCAAAAATGAAAACATAAGTGCTTAAGTATTGCATTTAATACATCCATGTAAATCAACATAAAACATAAAGGGAAAGAGTTAAGTATGCATTTTTTATTCTATATTTTACCCCTAATTTAGTGTATATGTAAAGAGAAGTAAAAAAACATGCCTAAATAGTTATAACTATCATAAAAAAATGAGATATAATTTTTGAATTAAAAAACTTAAGCAATTAGAGCAAGTATGTGTTACTTGTAAAATATGCTTAAACATCAAATAGAAATAGTAGATAATATGCCCCCTCAAATTGTGTGTACTACAAAAGAATGCCCATAAATCAAAGAGTAAAAATGAAACTAAAAATTTAACCTAAAATTTGAGTATATAAGAACTAATCATGATATATAAATCTAAAATATGATTAAAACTTTGAGTATTATTGACAAAAGAAAGATGAGTAGAAAATGTATATAAGATATAATTAAATGTGTGGATATATTCATAATTAAGGATTCTCATATTTCTCTCTCCATGAATAACAAGCATGAGCACTTGAAAATTATAAAAAATAATAATACCTTGCCCCTGAGTGGCAAGATCAAGTGAAAGAATGAAAGAACACAAGAACATAACCTTTGAAAGTGTAATATTGTAATGTGTGACACAAAAAGAAAATGATAAGAATGAAAGAGAGATTAGCCAAGAGTAATAAGTGAATTTGGATGGTAAGGGTAAGTGTCAACAAGGGAAAAGGATGTGTCATGATAAACCATGCTCCCATGGGAGAATCTCCTTAAGATAGAATGATAGGACATGAGGTGATGATAGTGAGGTAGGAGCATGAATTGTCTCTTCATGAACAAAGGTGGTGTATATAGGTGACCCTTTTGATGTTGTCACTTGTATTTTATTCCTTTATTTGAGAGATGTTTCAATAGACATTTTATTGTTATCATATTAAGCATGATGATGGGAATGTATACCTGAATATGTATCTTTTATTTTTGATTAGGGGAAAAATAGGTTTTGATGGGACCCAAAACCCATTACAAATAGGTTTTGAAGAGACTCGAAACTCTATCCAGAGAAAGAAAGTTTCTAGAGAAATAATTAGGAAAACATCAACAACTAAACAGTAACAACCATCAAAGATAAGCAAGACTACTCAGGATGAAAAAAAAAAAGGTTTTGAAGGGACCTTAAACCCTTACAATCAGGTTTTTACAGGGATCTTGAACCCTAACTAACCATAATAACAACCTGAATCAGCCAGGCCACAACAAACCAAAAACTCAAAATAAGCAATACTGAGCCAAGGAAACCAAATTATTGGTGTAGAAAACCCCCACATCCCTGTTTTTCCAGTCCTTCCAACATAACCAAACCCCCCACCTCTATAGAGGAGTTAAAGAGCAAAGCTTAACACTGAGAAGCATAAGCCTTCTTGCAACACCATCCCACTCGATTCACCAACTCAAGCTCCACCTCTATAAGAGAGAGCTCCCCTCTATAAAAGAGGATAAAATGAGAACCCTTCCTACCAGAGCCACACTCTCATGCACACACAAGCTCCACCTCAATAGGAACCCATAAGAGAGAAGAGATCTTTCCACCACATTTACAACCTCCAACTCCACCTCAATAGGAGAGGGCTTCCCCTCAATGGGAGTAGTTTCCACCTCAATAGAAGACACCAAATGTATAATTTGACAAAAAACAATTCCAGTAGAAAGGATTGACATAAAATTCCTTAGCATTACAAGATCTTGGTGCTTGAAGCAAGATTTTAAAATCACATACACCTTAGCTTTTAGAATAGTTATTTGGGACAACTCAACTAGTAGAAAAGAGACAACCATCACCTATAGAAAAATATTCAAAGCCAAATTAGGGTAAAGAACAACAAAAATCAAACATTTCTGGGTCAAAGGAAAAGATTTAAGTTACAACCCAAGCCAAAGAGGGAGAACCAAGACTAAGATAGGAAAAAATGCCTTAGCCACCTTTAACTAGAACTTACAAAACCAAACCAACACCAAAAAGAGAACAAACCTCAACACAAAGAAAGGCAAAGCAAACTAGAGAGGGTTCACAACCAAGCACTAAGGCTAAAGAAAAACACAACCCAAGCTTCCATAACAAGCCACACAAACCAAAAGAAATAGAAGTTGGTGCAAAGCATGAACCAGGATGCACAAAGCCACATGAATCATAACTAGAAGCCAAGGGACCACAACCACCAAGGGAAAAATGTTAAAGCACAAGACCAAAACCCCACACTAGGACAACAAAAGAAAACCCAAAAAAGTAGGGTTTGACTCAAGAACAAATAACACAAGGCCAAACAAGGCCACAAAACCATCCGCTCCCCAAATAATAGGCAAGAAAAAGCAGGGATAAAAAGGAACTAAGCCCTCACAAGGTAGGAAGACAAACCAAAATGAAGGACCACACAAACCATGAACACTCACCCTCACTAGATAAATCCCAATGAGTTGTTGTGGCATGAGAATGACATAAACCTCCTCTTCACAAACCAAACACAACTGTAGAAGTCTCCTGCAAACAACCTACCACAAACCACAAAAAGCTAGAAGTGTAGAGGGAAAAATTGCACCATCAAATGCCTTTAGCAAGACCTCAACATCATTTGCATCTCTGTCTTCCTTAGATTCAAATGCCTCCTCAGACACACCCTCCCTAGATTTCAAACTTGCCCTCCTGCCCTGACTCCCACTCCCACTCATCATTTAGATGCACTTGAAGATTAGTGTTGTCATGCTAAAAAAAACATGTTCATGTATTTTTACTAATGAAGAATAAGTCACTCTAAATACGAATTGAGAGCCATTAATATTAAAAGAACAACTATATATTTTGTTAATATCATATCATCTTGACTCTTTTTATATGCATGGGTTGAAGTATAATAATGTTTCCCTCTCTTAGGCCACATGTTGATTCAATAATTTATGCAAAATAGTGTGCCTCAATCTCGAGACACAATAGAAATATATTAAGTTTATTGTAGAGGAAATTCTCAACATGTTTATGTGCTTTCCTTAAAAAATTTGTAACAACATTCTCCCTCCAAAGGACATATGTTTAATTGATTAGACAAAATTTATTACTTTGGACCCCATAATTTTAGGTTAAATAATGTCATAAAAATATATAAATTATATATGTAAATACCTCTAAGTTTTGGCTTTCTAAAAATATATTTTTTTAAATATTATATTTGTTCCTTTTTTCTAATGAATAAGGTTTTTTTTTAGGCAAAAGGTGAAGACCACCTATAATATTATTAATTATAATATGATTACAATAGATATAAGACTATAATATTTCTACAATATCATAGAAGTGTTGGCAATGCGTGTTGTCATTGATGTCAACTTGAGGTCATGTTTGTATAGAGTCTTTTTATAGAAGTTGAAGAGGCTAAGAAATGATTAGAGATGGATTGATTGATGGGGCAATAGAAGATTTGAGAGAGATGGTTTGACATAGATAGAAACATGGGATCAACATAAGCAAAACAATTTGGAAGCATGATATGAACATGGTTAAGTTAATTACACACTGTTGATTGGTTTCTCCATGTTTCAAGGAGTTAGCTGAAAATCACTTGTGTTTTTTCTTTTACTCGTGTTGTTGAGAGAAGTCATCTAAGGAAAAAAATACATATTTTCCTAAGTCAGTGACCCTATTTTTTGGTTTGCATTCCTCCATATTGCATGATTTGGTTGTGCAATTTTGGAGTTAAGTTGGGCAATTAGCAAAGAGGTCATTTTCAGAATTTCATGTCATAAACATTTCTATAGTAAGAGTTAGATGTGATTGTTCTCCGGATTGCACTAAAGCAAATTTATGTGTCTCCTAAGTTTACCAAAGTGCTCTACATTCCTCTAGAGTGATAGATATATGTGTGCAGATTTGGGGATAAGTTCAAAGAAGTGTATGGATTCATCTATATGTTCTTCAGATGTTTTGGTGAATCGTAGTGAAATATCCCAAACATTGATGTGTCACAATCAGTCTGGGATGCTCTGTTCTCATCTATTTAGTGGTTTTCTTCATTTACGCCAACACATAATAATCAGATTCTTTAGGAGAAGGTGGTAAGGATGTTATTGATAATCCATATTCTCCATATCTTGGTCTGCATGATGCTTTTGGTTTCTCCCTAGTGGTGTAAAGATGAATAGTTGGTTGTTTTTGGAGGTGTTGATGTTGTCTAGGCCGACAGTTTGGTTTCCTTCATTCACAATTGATCTTGATTGATTAATTTTTCTTTATATATGTGTTGTGATGTATTTGGGACCTGTTATGTCATGTGTTGTGATCCACAAATTATTTCACTTTATAATGTATTTTATTATTTTTTAAATTAATGAGAACCTTTGATCGAAGATGACCTTTGATTGAAGTTCCATCTTCGATCGAAGGTTCTTATGTGAAAAACTTCGAGTGAAGGACCTTCGTTCAAAGAAATATTTTCAAATAAAGGTGATTTTTAAGAACTTTGCCCCACTCCCTCCCAAAAATTTAATATCCCAAGTTTGGGACTGAGTATTGTGGTCCATCACCTTGTTGAAAGATAATATCAATAGTATTGTTATATATAAAATTTGATAAAGTGGCTACTTCATTGGGCTTAGTAGAAGATGAAAGAATAATATTTTGTAAAGCTTCTTGAAGCATGTTATGATAAGAAGAGAAAGTTTGAACTAGTTTTCAATGAGATATTTTAGCTTATGTAGCTTGAAGCTTCTCAATAATATCATACTCTCTAGTAATCTTAATAGGAAGACAAGGAGCTAATGGAAGAATATAAGTGGTGGGAGGAAGAGAAATGAGAATAAGGGTTACCCAATTTTTCCTAAGAGTGTTAAATGTGGAGGCTATTGCATGAAAATTATTAGTCATAAAAATATTACACTTTATAGATTAAGTAATGTAAGTATGATAATTTGGAGGTCAAAGGTTATTAGGAATATCCTAGAAATTGTATCCAGGATGAAAAGGCTATAAGAAAAACTCCCTAGCATCACATGAACCACTATACATTTATTTAATATGGCCTAACTCAATAGGCAAAGTTATGGTGCCTAGAGTCTAGTGACTAATGTTATTAAAACCTTTAATGGAAAGACTTTTAGGAGAGATACAAAATGTATCAAAATTAAAAAATTCAAAAGATCCACAATAATTTTTTTGATCCCAAAACCATTATCAATAAGGATACATTTTATTTCAATAGATTTTATTCCAACATTGATAAGAGGAGGTTCATTTTTATTTTCAACTTCAATAGAATAAATTTCATATTGTTGAAAGATAATATTGACAACTTATTTTTATAGATAAAATTTGATAAAGTGGCTACTTCATTGAGCTTAGCAAAATATGAAACAATATTATTTTGTAAAGCCTTTTGAAGCATGTCTTGATAAGAAGGGAAATTTTGAACTAGTTTCCAATGAGATATTTTAGCTTATGTAGCTAGAAGCTTCTCAATAATATCATCATCTCTAGTATTCTCAATAGGAAGACAAGGAGCTAATGGAAGAATATAAAATGGAGGGAGGAAGAGTAACTGGAATAAGGGTCACCTTTTTTTTTTCCTAAGAGTGTTATATGTATGGGATACCACACGAAAATTATTAGTCATAGACATATTACACTTTATAGATTATGTAATATAAGTATATAAATTAGGAGGTCAAAGATACTAGGAATATCCTAGACATTAATTATAGGATGAGAAGGTTGAGGTATATCAAGTATGTGACATATGATGGTTTTTGGTTTTTGGAACTCCCTTATGGAAATTAAAATGAATATAGTATATGAAATTTGGAGGAGAATTTGATGTAAAAATAGAAGAGGTTGGTTTACTAAATGAAGAATGTGAAGGGACATGAATGAAATCATCTGATACTTCATCCAACAGATCAAATTCTTCCATAGAAATGTTTTATCAAGGGCATTAAAGGTTTGATGAAATATGATATTATCACAGTTGAAATAAAGCTTGGTTTCACCAAAGTGTAATGGGTGTACCAAGAATAAGAACATAAGTGTAGAAGTTCAAGTTCACCAGAATTTTAAGATGGAAAAGTGTTCAACCAATATTTTTTTCATAGTTAATGATTTTGAACCTTACACTAGAATATAAATAGTTTTGGAAGGAGTGATTTTGTTACTATTCTATCATAGAAAGAATAAAATATACTAAATTTATCTTAAGATTTTTAACTTACAAAATTATTCCTTTTAACAAGCTAAAATATAGAGTTGGGTTTAAAAATGCTCAAATACAATTAGCTAAATTATAGAATTACAATGGGTGGTAGGGTGGGCACCTTTCCATAATCATTGTGGAAAGGTTGGCTTTAAAATGGTACAGCCTGAGTTGGCCTAATGGTGGAGAACTTGTAATCTTGAAAGAGAGGTCACAAGTTCAAATCCTGCAGGGGGTAAGGTATGTACACCTTATATTGTGGAGCACGAGTTAGGTGCCTCCCTCAGATTTGGGAGTATGAGGAGTCCCATATATACTGTAAGCTGTCTGTAGACCCAAAAACAGATTGCTTGGTATTCGTGGACTATAAAATAATTATTATTATATTAATGGATTTGGGCAATGTGGTGTGATGAGGTGGTGCCCTTTTCATGGGTGTTGGGGCGGTGGTTAAAGGTTTCCATTGACGTAAGACCTCTGTTGATGCAGAGCATCACTCTCATCTCCCTCCATTTTGTTTTGTTTCTTGCTTTTGTTTGTAGACTCAGTTTTTGTTTTAAGTGTGATTTATTTCATAATTTATTGTAATGTTTCCTTGTTGAATTTGGCTTAACAAATCGATAGTTGCAATTTGTTTTGAATCGGTGATGGATTGGTAGTTAGCATTGAGGTAACTGTGGTTGTCGATAGTTTGAAGGGAAAGCGTATATTGGAAGAAAGGAAGATGCTGAAATAGGGTTGGTCGCGGCAGGAGAACAAGGGCTCGGGGTATTGAAAGGAAATTGACAGTGAAAGGAGTTAGGTACTCAAAACTTGGTGATATTAAGTGACTGGTAGAAGAGTTAAAGCCATTTGAATGGCAGTGGTATTGAATGTAAACAGGCTGATCATTAAGGCCGAATAAGTTGTTTTTATATCGCCCATGTATGTGAATGAACACTATGATTTTGTTCTTCCTGTCATTATTTGTGAATGTGAAAAGTCTTAACTGTTGTTTTTAAATTTTAATCCTAAATCTCCATAAAACTTGTGTGGAAGTGTGTAGGCTTGTGAACTTTTTGAATTTGAGAGGTACTCTGTGATCAGCAAGGCAACCCATCAAGTGGTATCAATGCATAAAAGTGATTGGGCATTAGTGATTAGATAAAATGCCTCCAAGGAGAATGGGAAAAGGAGGAGCCCGAGGAAGAGGTAGAAGGGAACAACATGGTGAAGAGTTTTTGCAACATTTAATAGCAAGATTGGATGCCTTGGAAAGGGCACAAAGAAGAGGGACCCCTGATGAAGTTGTAAGTGATGATGAGGAAGAGGAAGAACAACCATGAAATGACAATGAGGGAGGGCAAGGAGATCAGGAAGGCTTTGAGGAAAGATTATTGAGGATTGTCATGAATGTGGGTTCCAAACCCAAAATAGAAGTTCCTACCTATTTGGGAAGTCTCAATGGTGAAGATCTAATTGATTGGATCAATGACTTAGACAAGTATTTTGAATATGAGGGTGTAGTAGAAGAAAGGAGAGTGAAATTTTCTTGCACCAGATTGAAGGGCCATGCTGCTATGTGGTGGGATTTTGTACAAACTGAGAGGAGAAGAAAGAATAAGGAGAAGATTAACTATTGGGATTAGATGATGGAAAAGTTGAAGGCTAAGTTCCTTCCAACATATTACCATACTAATCTCTTCAAAAGATTGCATAATTTGAAACAAAAAGACATGTCTGTGAAAAATTATACAGAGGAATTCTATAAGTTGGTAATTAGATCAGGGCATAGTGAGGAAGATGTGGAGAAAATTGGCTAGATATATGACTGGTCTAAAGCATAGTCTACAAGATGAATTAAGCCTTGTGTCTCCTAGAAGTTTGAAAGAGGCTTATCAACTTGCCTTAAAGGCAGAAGAACAATTGCAAAGGAAACAAAGTCAACAAGAGAAGAAGAGAGAAAGAGGTTTTAGAGGAAGGGGGCAACAAATTGGTAGAGGGCAACAACATTATCAAGGAGAAGAGGTTGGAAGTTCTAGTGGAGCTGCCAATAATGATAGAGAAGGATTTCAAAACAAAGGGGGAAAATCCTATGAAAGAGGTGGTTCTCAAAGTAGAGGTAGAGGGTTCGTTGGAAAATGGTTTAAGTGCAACCAATATGGATACAAGAGTTGGGAATACTCTGAATCATCTCAAGGGGGAAATACCAAGTTTGAAAGAAGTAATCAAATTGTTCATGTTGACCAAGAAAGTGTGGGGTCTCCTATTCACCATAAAGAGGAACCAGAATCAAGTGAATCATTGTTGCTGAAGAGGGTATTGTTGAAGCCTCAAAAGGAAAGCCAATAACTCATCCAAAGGAGAGCCTTGTTCAAAACCAAGTGTAAGTCCAAAGGTAAATGTCGTAGACTAATCATTGATAGTGGTAGTACAAATAATATTGTTACAACAGAGATGATAGAAAAGTTAGATCTTCAAAGAATTAAGCATCCATCTCCTTATAAGGTATCTTGGTTGGAAAAAGGTCATCAATTGTTAGTGAATGAATAGGCCCATGTTGATTTTCAGATTGGTAATTATAAAGATAGTTTTCTTTGTGATGTGATGCCTATGTATGTGTGCCATCTATTGCTTGGTAGATTGTGGCAATTTGACAGGGAAGCAGTGCATTTAATGGAAGGGAGAACACATATACTATTGAGAAAGATGGAGTGAAACATACCTTGATGCCTATGAAGGAGCCTGAAGAAGACAACATCAATGGTAGCAACAGTAAGGTAATGACGGTAAGTGGTAAGAAGTTTCTACATGACTTGAAGAATGAGGAAGTAGGATTTGCTTTGGTTCTTAAACCTAGGAGTGTGTTTACCACTACAAAACTTGATGATTTGATCTTGAAGTGTAAGATATTTTGAATGAACATTTGGATATTCTTGCATCTGATTTTCCTAGCAAATTTCCTCTTATGAGGAGCATCAGTCATCAAATGGATTTTATTCCAGGGGCTAGCCTTCCTAATAAGGTTGCTTATAGGTTGACACCTATGGAAAATGAGGAAATAAGGAAGCAAGTGGAGGAACTTTTGAAGAAGGGTTTGATAAGGGAAAGCCTAAGTCCTTGTGCTATCCCCATAGTACTAGTGCCAAAGAAAGGAGGGGAATGGTGTATGTGTATTGATTCAAGGGATATTAACAAAATTACTATAAGACATAGGTTTCTCATTACTAGAATTGAAGATTCAATGGATTGTTTAAGTGGCTCCATGTATTTTTCTAAAATAGACTTGAAGAGTGGCTATCACCAAATAAGAATTAGATTGGGGGATGAATGGAAGATAACCTTTAAGAATAGTGATGGCTTGTATGAATAGCTTGTTATGCCTTTTGGATTGTCTAATGCACCAGCACTTTTATGCATCTCATGAATGAGGTTTTGAAACCATTCCTTGGTAAATTTTTGATTGTATATTTGGACATGACATTTTAGTGTTTAACAGGTCTAAGGAGGAGCAACTTGAGAATTTGAGGCAGGTATTGAAGAGGCTGCATGAGGAGAAGTTGCAGATAAATATGAAAAAGTGTGTATTTATGCATATTGAACTAGTGTATTTGGGCTTTGTGGTGTCAAAGGAGGGATTGAAGATGGACATAGAAAAGGTACAAGCCATCCTTGATTGGCCAAAATCTAAAAGCATAATGGAGGTAAGGAGATTTCATGGGCTCGCAAGTTTTAATAGAAAATTTATTAGATGATTCAATCATGTGGTAGCACCTATTCTTGAAACTATAAAGGGGAATAAGAGGCCATTTGTGTGGACTAGGAAGGCTGAAGAGAGTTTTAAATTTTTGAAGCAAAAGGTGAGTGAGCAACCCATTCTTGCTTTGCCTAATTTTGAAAAAGTGTTTCAAGTAGAGTGTGTTGCTAGTGGGTTGGCTATTGGGGTTGTCCTAAGTTAAGAAGGTAAACTAGTAGCATTCTTTAGCGAGAAACTAAATGATGCAAAAAGGAAGTATTCTTATGATTTGGAATTCTATGCTTTAGTTCAATCTTTAAAGAAATGGAGACATTATTTGCTTCCTAAAGAGTTTATTGTATACACAGATAACCATGCTTTGCAATTTATCAACAACCAACACAAATTGAATCAAAGACATGCCAAGTAGGTTAAGTATCTCTAATGTTTTACTTTTTTTTGAAGCATAAAAGTGGACAAATGAACAAGGTTATTGATGCTTTGAGAAGAAAGAATTTGTTGTTATGTGAAATACAAACTAACAGTGTGGGATTTAAAAGTTTGAACGAGTTGTATGCAGAGGATGCAGATTTTAAGGAAGCATTTGAAGCTTGTAGCGATCCTATTTGTAGGAATAGAGAGCCATGGGTGGATTATATGATTCAAGAGGGTTTGTTGTTCAAAGGGAATAAATTATGCATTCCTAAAGGGTCCATGAAAGATAATTTGTTGAAGGAAAAGCATTTTGGTAGTCTTGTTGGCCAGTTTGGACAGGATAAGACTTATTTGTAGTTGACCACTCATTATTTTTGGCCAAATATGCAAGCAGATGTGAGGAGATATGTTGAAAGGTGCAACATTTGTCAACATGCTAAAGGGAGAAGCCAAAATGCTAGATTATATTAGCCACTTCCAGTTCCAACTAGGCCTTGGGATTCAGTGATTATGGACTTTGTGTTAGGTTTTCCTCGTACACAAAGGGGCAATGATTCGATTTTTGTTGTGGTAGATAGGTTCTCAAAAATGGTGCATTTTATACCTTGTAAGAAAACTAGTGATGCCACTAACATTACAAATTTGTTCTTCAAAGAAGCAATGAGATTGCATAGGATTCCTAAAAGTATCATCTCTGATAGGGATACTAAGTTTGTGGGTCATTTTTGGAGGACCCTATGGAAGAAATTGGGCACTAATTTGAACTTTAGTTCTGCTTACCAACCCCAAATGGATGGGCAGACCGAAGTTGTTAATCAAAATATTAGAAACATGTTGAGGTGTATTGCTGGAAAAACACCAGGTAATTGGGATCTAGCTTTGGATCAAGCTGAATTTGCATTTAATGATTCTCCTAATTGAAATACTAGATTTAGTCCATTTTATGTGGTGTCTGAAATGCATCCAAGGGGGGTGTATGAGTTGAGAGACCTTGGTAATATGGAAAGGCAAAGTGAAGCAGGTGAAGATTTTGCTAAACTTATCCATGATCTCCATGAAGAGGTCAAAAAAATATAGAACATAATCAACAATATAAATAACATACTAATAAGAAGCAGAGGGAGATACATTTTCAGGTTGGAGACCTTTTATTAGCTCACCTTTGGAAGGAAATATTTCCTAAGGGAGAGTACAACAAACTGAAAATGAAAAAGATAGGACCCTACAAAGTTCTAAGAAGATTTTCAGATAATGCATATGAAATATCTTTGCCTTCAGACCTTGGCATTTCACCTATTTTTAATGTAGTAGATTTGTATCCATATAAGGGAGACGTTGAGGATGGTGTAGTAGAAACCAAGTCTTCAAATACCGAGAGACAACAAGGTGTTTCATCTTCCTTGCAAGATATTGAATGCATTCTTGATACACAACTGTGGAAGAAAACCCAAACACATGAGTACTTCAGATATTTGGTGAAGTGGAGTGGTCATCCGATGGAAGATGCTTCTTGGCTGCTCTCTCAGTTGGGTTTTTCTATTGCAGATGTCATGAGCAAGAGCTCATGAACTTTTTCCTGCCTGGGGAGTCTGATGCAAAGCATCACTCTCATCTCCCTCTATTTTGTTTTGTTTCTTGCTTTTATTTGTAGACTCAATTTTTGTTTTAAGTGTGATTTGTTTCATAATTTATTGTAATGTTCACTTGTCGAATTTGGCTTGACAAATTGACAGTTGCAATTTGTTTTGGATCGGTGATGAATTGAAAGTTAGAATTAAGGTAACTATGGTTGTCGACAGTTTGAAGGAAAAGCGTGTAATGGGAGAGAGGAAGATGTTGAAACAAAGGTTGGTTGTAGCAAGAGAACAGGGGCTTAGGGTATTGAAAGGAAATCGACAGTGACAGTGAAAGGAGTTAGGCACTCAAAACTCGGTGATATTAAGTGATTGACAAAAGAGTTGAAGCCATTTGAATGGCAGTAGTATTGAATGTAAACATGCCAAACATTAAGGCCGAGTATGTTGTGTTTGTATCACCCCTGTATGTGAATGAACATTGTGATTTTGTTCTTGTCACTATTTGTGAATGTGCACAGTCTTGACTGTTGTTTTAAAATTTTAATCCTGAATCTCCATAAAACTTGTGTGGAAATGCTTAGGCTTGTGAACTTTGTGAATCTTAGAGGTACTCTATGATCAACAAGGTGACCCATCATCTATTCTCTTGGGTGGTGGGCCTAATAATTATATAGTAGGTTTTGGGATATGGCAGATCTTATAAGTCATATCACTGGTGCTCCATCAAACCTCATCGAGTACTACATTGTTCGGGTGGCAAAAATCTGGCAATTCACAGGGTGATGGTCAGGCTGGCTTACTCGCTTGGTACATCATAATAATGAATGTGGGATTAGCCGCATCGAAGTTCATTAAAACCCCAAGGTGGAAGCACTATTTCACTCATCGATTTTTAGTTTCACTGTCTACAAGTAAAGGTGGTTGTCCATGGTGAAACACTCAAAGTTTGTAGTCCATATGTCGGTAGAGTCACTTATGGGCTTCGGGATGGATACCCCTATTTACTTGGATTGAAAAGTGTGAAAGCTCGCCTTCAAAGCTACCACAGATTAGAGGATGAAGTGAATAATATTAAACATCGACCACCTCACTTTGGTAGTAGTGAAGATGGTTTTGGGGAAGGGGCATGTGGAGAACCACAAAACCTTCCAAGTTAACACCCACATTGTTTCAAGGCTTCTTGCCTCCCTGCTAGACATTCACATGGCCAAGCTAGAAGCAAAAGCCCTGGTGCACAAGTTATTCAAGGAAAATCTTCTGGGTGGATTAGAGGAGATTGTTCAAGTGGAAATTTTGGGTTCTGATGCTCCTTGTCCATGTGACATGGCTTTGTGGAAGATACTGGGAGAGCTCATCAACTGTTATCCTTTGCTGTTGGAGTTGAAGGGAATAGCCTTGGTGTGGCACAACAAATTGGTGGTGTATGGTGCAAACTACCTTAAGAAAGCCTTGCAACTGGAGCTTGTGAACGATTTTGAGTGGGTCCTAGAATTTGAAGCTTTTTCCAAAGCTAATGGTTTTTTGTAAGTTCTTTGCTTGGTGTTTGTTAATAGATCTATGATTGGTATTGCTGGTTCAACTCGGGTTTGGTGTCTAGGGTTCTAGTCTCAGTCTTTTCATGTGTATGGTTTGGCATTGTAAGGCATTAAGTCCAGTGGTTTTGGTTGTTGTTCGAGCATATGGTCTTTGGGTGGCTGGGAGTGTCTAGTTCCTTCGATTTTGGAGTATGGTTTTTTTGGTGCTAGCTCATGTGTATGTAGATGATATGTAAATCCTTTTGCAAGCAATACAAACTTTCTCTTATAGAACAAAAAAAATTATAGATTACAAAATTGGATTCAAAATTGTAAAGAGTAGAAAGAGAGGAACCTATGTCCAAGAGAAAAACTCACTTCCCAAGACACAGTTGTGATGTATAGACATCTACATAATGTATAATAGTCCTCTTCATGTGTTGTAGTATAGGTCATGTATTATTGTATGAAATTATTGTAAAATATAGTTTTTTATATAAAAATCTAGTTTTCCTACACATGAAGGATGAAACACTAACACAACAATAATTTAAAATATACCAAAAATTATAATAGTGTTGAAGTGATACTAAATGATTAGAAAAATAAAATTATAGAAAAGGTGAGATAAATAAAACCAAACCTCTATGCAATCGTGATCTTCAGTAAGCCTACAACTAAGAGGAGGAAGATTTGGGGCTACTTAGGAGATTTTCATAGATGGTCAAGCCCTTATTTTGGTATTTTGACCTTCATAGACAACCAGTGATAGAAAGAGAAAGAAATTTGTGTGTACTTTTATCCTAAGTGTATCTAGAACTAGAGTAATAAATGGAAGCTTATGAATACTATTCCTAGGTCTACATAGAACAATGTACTACTGTGTGTATTTTGTCAAATACATATTAAAACCCAATAAGGGCCAAAGACACAAATACAAACAAAAATAGAAATAAAGAGGAAGGCTAGAACACAATCACCTCACACTAAGAAGAGAGATGAAAAATATACAAAAACCACAATGAAGATGTCCTCAAGGATGCAAGAATGGTGAGGAAACCCAAGCTAAATAGTAGTGTTAAAAAATCCTTTGGTATGCTAATAATAATGTTGGTAGATCACATGCGAACTTCAAAATCTGAAAATTGAAAGAGAGAACTTCAAAGATTGAGAGATGTATTTTCAAAAAAGAAAGGTTTACACAAGAGTTTCTTAGAAATTGTAGGGTTAGATTCAAATGTAGGAGATTTTTTTTTGGCAAATAGATAACATATATGACAAGATAAAAACACAAAGTTGTGCCACACTTTCGACCAACTAAATAGTTTCAAGAGAAATAGTTTCCCTCTAAATAGTTTTGGGAAAAACAATTTTTCTCAAAGCCACATGGCCTATACATGGTGCATATAGTTTTCACTCAAAACTATAAAGTAAAAAAAATTCCCATTGAAAATTTCAAAAGTGATTAAATTTGCATGTAAGATTTCAGGTGAAAGGGTTTTGATGGAAGTTGAAACCTTTTTCTCTGAAATTATCTATGTGGCTACCTATGTGGCAGCTTAACCCCTCTTTTGGTGCAAATTTAGAAAAACTTCGAATTCAACTCCGAATATCTCCAATTAGAGGTAATTTCATGAAAATTTTAAAATACCCTTTTGTAGTGCTCAAAGTCTAAAATCCAAAAATATTTATATTTTGATATTTTGATTTATTTTATTATGTTTTTTAAATTGTTGTAAATAGGTTTTAAACACAAGATGATTAAAAATAAAAAATATATATTAAAACATATTAAAAAATATATTACGCACTAGAAGAAAAATTATGATATATATTTTTTAAATGATAAAAAAATTAGACAAAAATTGACATCTTATGAAAATTATGAAAATTATGATGTTTTAGTGAAGTTTCACTTTAAAATATTATTATGCCAATAGTGGCATGGTGTGATGGTTAAGTTGTGTTGTTTTTCTTTCCATCAAGGTTCTCATTGTGGTGTAATTGTTGAAATCACCCCCAAATTTGATCCTCCCTAATGATGAAGCCAAAAACGCTTCCCAAAATAATTCAAGAAATAACATCTAAAGCTCTTTATCCCTTCAAAGAACAAATTAATTTGTATTGCTCATACAATATATTTTTTCTAATATTTTAGTGAATTATTTATGAATGTTAAACATATATTTATAAAATATTTATGCTATTATAAATTAGTTAAAAAATATATGTTTATTTCATTTTAATTTAAATTGGTTTAAACAATGATTTTCTCAGGAGTATAATATTTAATTCATAAAATAATAATATTTTAGTAATTTAAGAAGTATAATTTGTCTCTTAAAGTTATTACAATTAATATAAATTATCTATTCTCCTCAATAGTAATTAACATAATTTTAAGTAATATATATTAAATTAATTTCAAGTAGTATATATTTAATAGAAAATTTTTATATTATTTTTTCTAATATTTTATTGAATTATTTATGCATGTTAAATATATGTTAATAAAATATTTATGCTATTATAAATTAGTTAAAATATATATGTTTATTTCATTTTAATTTAAATTGGTTTAAACAATGATTTTCTTAGAAAGATAATAGTTAATTCATAAAATAATAATGTTTTAGTAATTTAAGAAGTATAATTTGTCTCTTAAAGTTATTACAATTAATATAAATTATCTAATCTCTTCAATAATAATTAACACAATTTTAAGTAATATATATTAAATTAATTTCAAGTAGTATATATTTAATTATTGATATTATTTTAACTTCTAAACATTATAAATTCGATTGTTTTCTTCATAATTCATTTTGATAATAATGATAGGATTATATAGATATTGACATCTCTCTTATAATATGATAAATATACATTTTAAATTAGAAACTATTTTTTAATTAAATTGTGAGAAATAAAAAAATCTAATTTATCAAAATTATCCAAAAAATAAATTTAATTTAATCATACCTTAAAAATTTAAAATTTGATAAATCTCATCAATTAATTTATTATCTAAACTTTTAATTTAAATTAAAATTTAATAAAATAAATTTCCTTAAAAACATCACCTATAACTTCTAGCCTTTTCAATAAAATAACATTCTATATATAATTAATAGTATATACAAATTTGTCTCAGACCAATTTGTTTGTGTTGAATGGGACCACCAACATAAATATATTCATAAAGACACTGAAACAAGAGATGGAATCATTATAATTCCCTCTTGGTAAAGAGAGTCATTGTTCCCTCAAAAGCAAACATTAAATCATGTTACCTCATAATGAATCCCTTTTAGATTAATTTTATACATTGAGAACTATATGCCCATCCTTAGTCATAATAGCTTAAAAGGACCACATTTATTATCTAAAAATTTAATGGCAGTCTTCTGTCCTACTTTCCCCATTTTGGAAATTGTGTAGGGTACTTTCTTATTCCCCATTTTCTCTTTTTGGAAATTGCAGGAGCATATGGTACTTCAGTTTGAATATTCCCTGAACCCCAAGGTGGTGACAATTCTTCAATGTCTTGCTTCAAAGTAGCTATCTATCAGATTGTGTAAACATGGGCAGGTGCTGTTGATAAGACCTCATTGATCATTGCAGAATTTTCTTTAGGTTGACACAGCTGAATCTAGAAGTTTTGCATGGATATTTGTTAAGGTATATGTCATCCGGAGGCAAATTCACTGTCAGCATTTTATTGAGGGAAAATTTATGGTCAATAATTAACTACGGGAAAATTCACCGTCATGACAAATTCACCTCATGAAAATTTCACCACCATGAATTGCTGGTGGTGAATTTTCCATGAGGTGAATTTGTCATGGCCGTGAGTTTTTCAATGGTGAATTGTTGACGTGAATTTTCCTAGAAGCATGCCACCCCACCGATGACAATATGCCATTATTCCTGAATATGTGCTCCACTACCATTGATCTTGTTTGATCATTATTGGGAATTAATATAATTGTAATTTCAACTAAGTAGCAACAAGCTCCAATTGTATCATACAAGATTTGAGGAGCAACTGAACCAAAATTTATTTTATCTTTCATAAAGGATTGTCAAGATGGCCATGCCACCATTATTTAAATCCCTGTGCATCATCTCCATTTCTAATGGATAGCTACATTTGAAGAGCATGGATTAAAAGAATTGTCTATAGCCATGTTTCAAACAAGATAGAAACCTTGAAAAATCTGAGCTTAAATTAAGTTCCACACAAGCTGTGCCTGTGAATTCAATAGAAACACTGTTAACACCTTACCTTAGATAGAACCTTGTCCAATAATCTGCTTTTGCACATACTCCTTGGTGGCACCTTCAAGAGAAAAGGTTGTCATAAGATCACATACCATTCCCTTCTTTAAGTAACCATTGAGCTCATCTTTATGGATATTGTCCTATGGTGAGAAGCTGCCAGAACTAAATTTGCAATTCTGAATCTCATCTTTACAACTAAAGCCCCATGGAAGTAGGAGAATGGTAGTACATTGAGAAAACCTTATAAAATGTGAAAATGTATATATAGATTTAAGACACTAAAAAAAAAGGATTGCAGGTAAAGCTCAGACCCATCTGTATTCTCGTATGACATTTGGAAAGAGAACTAGTCAAGGTAAGATAAATTTAAAATCGACATACTTAGAAGATTTGAAATTCAAGGAAATAAAAGAAGATTTGATAATGGACATGGATGCCTTTTTCCATTCCCTAAGACTGACCTGTCTGTCAGACCAATAAAACAATTAATCATTAATACATTAGTTTTATACCTGACATAGCATGGGGCACCACTGTACAAAGATTTTAGACCTTACCTTAGAAATTCTAGGAACCACTTAAAAAGGTCAAGGTTGTAGAAAATACATCAATGATAGAATCATATAAGAATAGATCATTTAGGTGAAGAGATTTAGTAGTCGAGTATGTTCTAATAGTTGTGATAGTATTAGTCGAGGTAATGTTCAATACTTTTAATAATATAGAATTAATATTTGTGAATTTAAAGTTGTTAGTGTTGATCACGAGTACTCATAATTTAATCAAATGTATTCCTTATATCGAAAAAGAAACAAATCATGTGATGCCCACATCAACACACTAATAAAACATGACTTAGTGCACCACTATCAATTTAACTATTCTTTGAATATTTTGGGACACCTCAACAAAAAAACATGTTGATGTGGCATCATATTTGATGATGTGGACTAAAACTTTAGTTATAAGCAGGGGACTTGCCAAGTAAGTAACTACAAAAAAATTGGAGTTGATTTGAAATTGCCATAGAGGATTTTGATTTTTTTAATTGTTGTTGAATAAAATGAACAAAAGACCTCATTTCAACTCCTCCAATCTCTTCATTTGTTGTGGGGTTAGTAAATCACATGTTGATGTGGCATCATATTTGATGATGTGGACTAAAACTTTAGTTATAAGCAAGGAACTTGCCAAGTAAGCTACTGTAAAAAAAAGGGAATGATTTGAAATTGCCACATTTTGGAAAAAAAAACTTTCTTAATTGTTGTTGAATAAAATGAACAAAAGACCTCCTTTCAACTCCTATAATCTCTTCATTTTTTGTGGGGTTAGAAAATCAAGGTGGTGGGCCATGTAGCTTCTATTCTCTTCAAAGTTAGAAAGAAAAATACATTTTTTGAACAATAGAAAACACTCCTATAATGCTACATTCTCCCTCATCAATGTTCTATTGAAGACCTCCCTATGTCTCCTATAGTTTCCTTGTGATCATATTTGGAGATTGACACAAGCACATGATCCTACCAAGAATTGTTGACATACTTGTTGGCTACTAGCTTCCCAAACATTTTTCTTCCCATTACATCCACAATTATTATTAAAAACTCCTCAATGATGACATTGTTGTGAACATGCCCATCTTCAAACAAATTTATACCATGATTACCTTGACCAAATCTTCTACTTTGAGAACTAAAATATTAAAAAGATAAGTAATATGAGATGAAACATCCTCCTCTAGGCACCACCCTAAATTCTAGCTCAATGGAGACCTCATTCTCCATCTTTACCACTAGTACAAACAAGGTGTACCTTAGGTTAGGCTCTCATGGGGGGCTTTGGGATCTAATTCGAAGGAGCAAGTGGTCCATTGAAGAAAAATAAAATATGCTACAAGATCAATTAGAATATTTTTCTCAACAATCGTAGCCTCTACTTTTTAGTTCAAAAATTTAAGTAGGTGCAATTGGGTGGGGCTAGAAATTGCCCCACCAACTTAGGCTTTTTTCTACCACTTGTCAATTATATGGGGGTTTTAAATTTCTGCCAATTATTTTTTATTTTTTTACTCTACTAAATTGAATATTCAAAATAATAAAATTCATGAGACCACTAGCTTCCATAAATTTAGGAGCTTAAACTACACTACAAAATTCGTGGGACCACCTACTTAAATATAATCCTAAAAAAATTCAGTAGCACCCATTGAATTTTTTTAGGAAACCCCCCTCCATGGGACCCCACTCTTAATGATCCTTACTAAAATAGATAACTACTCTAAAAGATCCACCATGATTACCATATTGGTTAGAGTATCTCCAAAAATTATCTAGGTAAATCCATCTACACAATTATGTTACTAATATTTGCAACCATCTCGAGTTCTAGATTCAACATAAGTCTACCCATGCTTCAATTTTATTATAAACTTTTATCTCCTCTACTTGCTTGTAGCCCTAGTTGGCTTGGCCAAGTAATATACTACATTGGATTCTTGGTAGATGTGCTTGATCATGTAGTCCTTGATTCAATCCAAATTGGGACAAATCACATGAATTATCTT
>VDFB02333312.1:0-17028 GCA_007258455.2 Sequoia sempervirens | reverse complement strand
GTGAATTAGTCCTCCTACTCGTGAAAAAGTGTTAGAAACTGGTTTTTGACTGTTAGGATCCAAAATCTAAAAAAATTAAGATTTTTAGTCCTAAGGTGGGACTCATTCACCACTAGTGGTGAATCAGTCCTCTCCCAAAATTCTAAAAAATTAGGAGACAACTCTGCAACACTAGATCAAAAAATCTCTGATTGTTGGGTTGTCGAAGTCAATTATATAGGAAATGGACAGAAAACCTTCTCCAAGCTTGAAATATGAATGAGTTCTCTTGAAGTACTTAGTTGACTTGTTGACCAATCTTCAACACCAAAAATCTTGTTAAATATGCACACAAAAGCCTACAAACACACATACAATAGGGGAAATGGTTGAGGGTTAGCAAATAGGGGTTTTCCTTGGTAAAACCCCACATTTGGTAATCAAACCCTTAATGAAACAATGAAATGAAAGAGGATGCTATACTAATAACATGCAATTTATATCAACTTACCAAACCCTTGATAATATAAATATGAAGTAATGTCAATGGATGCTTCAAAGTGCTTGAATAATGCTTGATAAGATGTTGTAGGATGCTTGAATGCTTGAGATGATCTATGAATGTTGGAGGATTGAATGCTTGAATGAATAGGGGGGATGTAAAATGAGGTAAAAATCACTAATTTATACAATTTTGTGCTTTAGTTACACATTCATACCTCATCACAGGTTGACATCAAGTTTTTTTGAAAAAAAACCCAAAAATAAATTTTAAATTTTTTGAATTTGGAGCCAAGGGGGACTCATTTGCCACCCATGGCGACTGGGTCCCACCTAGGACCTAAAAATTGGTATTGGGAATTAATTTGTATTTAATGTTTTTTATCGGGTTAACATTAAAAAATACACTTAATTAAAGCATATGAGGGCATAAAGGGGCCAAATAAAGTATAAGAAAGGTGAAAATAGTGAACTTATGCCTAGAAAAGCATGAAATCTTCTTACAAGACTTTGTAACACTTCAAAATAGGACTTGATTAGTGATGAAAAGGTGATTTTTAGATGAATTGCAATAAATAAAGTCCAGAATCATGTAGAAATGTCTTGCAAACTTCACAACACCTTCACAAGACATCATTATTTAAATTTTAGTACCTAAATATGCATGTTCAAGACATGTTACAAGATAAAATCAAAGCAAAATATATCAAATACTGTGAATCAAGACCTAAAAGGCTATGAAAATGATAAGGGGCCATTTTTCTACAACACATTTAACCCCCACTTTAGTGAGAGGATGACTTGCTACAAAGTCACACTAAAGTAGCCATGAACATCGAGAAGAGGGTCCAAATGCACTTACATTAGCAAGATGGAATGACAATGATCAAGAGGGATGATCAAGCCCCCAAGATGAAGATCCCATGGAAAACTAGACATAAGAACAAAGTGGCACACAAGTGTTGAGAATCAGATGAAGCTTTGATTGTCAGTCCAACTAGTTGTGGATTAGATCTAGGCTAATTGTTTAAAAAAGAGAATGTGTACTCACTCTAGGGTGACAAAACACATAACGGACCGTCAGGTGAGAAGGCACAAATGTACTCACTCTGGGGCCATGAAACTTCTAGCTATCTACGGGGTGGGAAATCCCAAAAAGGTAAGATACATACACTAGTTGGTATGCACTCACAAACACAAAGGTGGCTATGGGGAAAAGTCATGCTGCTAGGTGGGCTTCCCACTCAACCATATTAAATTTATACCTCTTGATAACTTTAACAAGGTACCAGAAAGAAAATTTTCATGAACAAAAAGAAGGGTACCACAATCATGCAAGTTGTATTATGCAAGGTGGAAAAAGGTACAAAATGTAAAAAAAATGTAAAATGTTAAGTGTAAAATGTGAAAGATGTTCAAAGGAGTCTTGTTAAGTTCATGCAAGTTCAGTCACTTAGGGAGCATTGTGTCTAATTTCTCCAAGAGAGGACCAATCAAAAAATAGTATATTCTTAACTTAGCGGATGCAGTGCATCACATCAAGCCACCAAGAGGAATGTAATATGCTAAGATAGATCACAATTATGAAGGACATCACACCTAATGTCATCCACAAAGTGATGAATGCATCACAGAAATGACAAGGTTGCACTAGGAACCAAGAATGCAAATGAAGTATGGTAATGTATGCCCCCCACTTTAAAGGAATTGCTACACATTGTTATGTGAGCAATTAATTTAAAGTAGCAGAGGAAAGAAAAAGGAAAAAGAAAACAAGACATGAGAGCCAACTTGGAAAGCCCTATGCCAAGTCATATGTTTCCAAAGTTAGGCTACACCATGCAAATAAAAATGAAAGACAAAATAAAAGAGAGAAGCTCCCATAAATAAAGCACACCAAACACATAAGGGATCTATGGATTTGGGTCAAGATGTCCGACATCAAGAATGTTTTTATTAAAGAGTTTGAAATGTTGTCATTCCCCAAAGCAATATTAACCAGGGAATAACGACAATAAAGAGATAAAACAAAAGAAAAAAGAGAGTTTATTTGCATAAAATGGAAGAGAAATTATATTCTGGATTCCTTTGTAAATCATCCCAAAAAAGGAAAACACAATAAAAAGGAAAGAAAATGAAAAGTGTGAGCGTAATGAAAAGCTTTCATTTCAAACAAGGAAGGAGACATTGGATCTCAATGCCTGTTTCATCCCAAAAAGGAAACACAAAAAAAAAGAGGAAAGACAAGGACCTTTGGATCAACATGGAAGATTCAAAGGGGCCTTCTCTATGCTTTGGGTCATCCCCAAAAGGAACATATAAGCTAAAAGAAAATGAAAAGCTGAAAAAAAAGGAAAAGATTTTGGGTCAACATGAAGGAGACATTTTGGTCTCGATACCATGTGTCATCCCCAAAAGGAAAACACAAAACAAAAAGAGAAAAATAAAATGACCTTTTGGGTCAACATGGAAGATACATAGGGCCTCTCTATACTTTGCTTCATCCCCAAAAGGAAAACACAAAACAAAAGTTGAAAAAGACAATGCACGACAAATAGAAGAATAAAAGACACACATGAAAATGTAAAATGAAAAGGAACAAGTAATGGAAATGTAAGTCAACCATTGACTAAGTTATTGGTTTCTCAATCTTAAATGGTTAAGCAAAAAGGGAATAACATAGTTAAGAGACAAATGCAAGTGTATTACAAGGTCAAGGCTAAAAAATTATTGCCCCCCACAAATTGTAAAGGCAAGAATGAGCCAAGGTGGGTGATGGGAAAGGATCATGCAATGGTGAGAATAAAGAATTCTACAACTATGGCATGATGAAGGGGATTTTGATTGTTTTAAGGTATGACGGGGAAGCAATCAGTATTAGTGAAGTGATACTTATCCCGTATGTCCTTCAATGTTTGAAATTCTTCTGTTCAATGACCAAGGATGCGATGATATTTGCAAAATGGTATGTTAGAGTCTTTTAGATGAATAACCAACCTATTCATAGGCGGTAAAAGTATAAGATCTTTGTTTAAAAGTAGTTGAAGTCTCCTTTCACATTCGATTGGAGGATGTGTAGGAAACTTGAGTTTCTTTATTTTGTAAGGTCATTTTTGTTTGCTAGATTTTGTTTGTTCATGAATAGGAGGAAGAGGACCCATAGGGATCCTAACATTCTTATCATTAGAAGGGGATAATTATTGTTTACGTGGAAGGAGAATGTTTAAGTTAGGAGGAGCATTCAAGATCACTATACTAGCATCCTGAAGTCTCCTAGGTTGAAAATGATTTCTATCAAGATGAGAAGGATCTTGGTATCCTAATCCTGTTGTGTTTGCATTGGTCAACTATTGTTCAAGAAGTTGATGAATTTCATGTTCATGTTTTCTGTCACAACCTTGTTTACTTAAGATAGTGAAGCCTTTATCATATGTTTCTTCAAGATTGATAGGAGTGTTTGTGACTTTATGATCATAAAAGGGTTGTGAATGTGGTTGGTTAGAGGAACTAGGTCCACTTGAGGGAGGAACATTAGGTCCTACATTGGTTTTAGGACGTAAATATGTAGAGTGATCAAGAGGTACAATAGTAGGAAGATCTTGTGACTTCATGGATGGATAAAAGGTTGCATTGGATTCTAAGTTATCGAGGAAATCATTGTAGAACTTGTTCATGTTATCATCATCTTCTCCAATGATGTCTACATCACGAGGAGGACAATCATGAGGAGTTGAAGGAGCATGAGGCAGCTCCAAGTCATTAGGGGCACAACCAAAGGAACAATTGTACATGCCTACCACTGATTTTAATGGATTCCAAAACTTATTAAAAGAAAATTCCATGATGCAATCAAACTAAGATGTAATCAAAGATTCTAGAAATTAAAATAGAATGTAAGAACAAGAAATTGTTATGTAGAAAAATGCCAAAAAGATGCCATAAATGTTGTTTAAAAAGTACAGAGGGATTGATTCACCCAGGGTGGCGAATGAGTTCCAATACAATGTTTTTGTGTGTTTTTTATAAATTTTAAGATGATTTTAATGTTCTACAAAATGAAATCAAGGATGCAAAATGAATATTTTCAAATTTTTCAATGAAATGCAATGCAAAAATGAAATCTAAATGAAGTTTTCACTAATGCAATATGAAAAGTCCTAGAATGCATGAAAAAAATAATGTCTTAATTGAATGTTGATGCAAATGTAATATAGGATGCAATATGTAAATGAAATCAGAAATGCAAGATGTTCAAAAGTCATGTTTTCGAAAATGAACCATTGATTTTTGGGTTCCTAGGACTTCTCTTGCTCTTCTAGGGTTTTTCACCTAAAAGGGGATAGATAGGGCCAAAAATGTTAAGGGTTCATTCAAATTATGTTATGCATGATGTTGTATAAGTTAAATGAGGTAAACTAAATGCAATTAAGTAATCTGAATGAATGAATTTGAATGCAAAACTAAAATTTAAACTATGTTTGAAAACACACAATGATATGCAAACAATGAACAAAAAGATGAAATAATGCAGAACAAAAAGAAATAGGATGAAACAAAGTTCACTTGGGCAAGAATTGATGATTTTGGAATGTTGTGAATGCTAAATGAAATCATTGAAATTTCACAGTGGGGCTCATTCGGCCAGGGTGGCAAATTAGTCCTCCTACTAGTGAAAAAGTGTCAGAAACTGGTTTGACTGTCAAGATCTGGAATCTGACAAAATTCATATTTTTTAGTCCTAAGGTGGGACTCATTTTCCATTGGTGGTGAATCATTCCTCTCCCAAAATTTTGAAAATCAGGAGATGACTCTACAACACTAGATCTGGAAATCTCTGATACTCGGGTTGCCGAAGTCAATTTTGTAGGAAATGGACAAGAAACCTTCTCCAAGCTTGAAATATGAATGAGTTGACTTGAAGCACCTAGTTGACTTGTTGACCAATCTTCAACACCAAAAATATTGTTAAATTTGCACACAAAAGTCTGCAAACGCACATGCAATAGGGGAAAAATGGTTGAGGGTTAGCAAATAGGGGTTTGCCTTGGTCAAACCCCACTTTTTGTAATCAAACCCTTAATGAAGTAATGAAATGAAAGAGGATGATAAACTAATAACATGCAATTGCTATCAAATTACCAAAACCTTGATTATGCAAATATGAAGTAATGTCAATGGATGCCTAAAGTGCTTGAATAATGCTTGATAAGATGTTGCAAGATGCTTGAATGCTTGAGATGGGTGCGTGAAGCGTTGGAGATCGAATGCTGGAATGAATGGGAAATGTAAGTGAAAATGATTTATTTAAGGCCAATCTTGTGCCTTAGTTACCATTCATACCATCAACATAAAATGTTTCAATTAAAACCCTCGAAGGAAATTTCTTAAATTTTGAATTTGGAACCAAGGGGGACTCATTTGCCACCCATCGCGAATGGGTCCCACCTAGGACCTGAAAATGGGTGTCGAGAATTAATTTTTATTTAATTTTGTTTATCAGGTTAACATTCAAAAAAACACTTAATTAAAGCATATGAGGGCATAAAAGGGCCAAATAAAGCACAAGAAAGGTGTAAATAGTGAAGTTATGCCTAGAAAAGCATGAAATATTGTTACAAGACTTTACAACACTTCTAAATAGGACTTGATTAGTGATGAAAATGTGATTTTTAGATGAATTGCAATAAATAGAGTCTAGAAAAGTGTAGAAATGTCTTACAACACTTCACAACACCTTCACAAGATGTCATTATTTGAATTTTAGTACCTCAATATGCATGTTCAAGCCATGTTACAAAAGAAAATCAGAGCAAAATATATCAAATACCTTGAAACAAGACCTCAAAGGCCATGCAAATGACAAGCGGCCATTTTTTTACAACACAGTTCTATGTATGAAGGTTGTTGCATCTACTATGGATGAATCTAAAGGTATCTAAGATGTTTTCCAATATATGGTGAAGTGCGTTATGTGGTCTGCATGTTATCTTCTCACTGCAGAAGCATGTACTTCAAAGTTCATTTGTGTTTTCTTTAGGTTTGGCTGACCTGATGTCTACATGTCATGTGAAGGATAAGTAATGATTGAGGAAGTGTGTGATTGATTTGAGACATTGTTCTGGGTTCTCGTTAAGTGTTGGTTTGGTCTGCTCCCATTCTCCACCTGTAGAATTTTGACTTGTCGAGTAATTTGAATTTGTAAAATTAAATGTGTGTAGTTGACCTTGGAGAAAGTTTCTAAGGTTGAAGATGGTATAAATACAATTCTAGATGTTATGGATTGATGTATCAAGTATGCCACAAGTGTAAGAAGTGGAACTGTTTGAAAGTGAATTGAGGCAGCAGTACTTTAATGTGTTAGATTCCAAAAAGTAGTGAGTTGATGGTGTCTACAATCTTCTGATCAAGGTTGCAAATGTGTGTATTTTTTTGTGGTGGATTCTTTTTTTATATTTTGTATCTATAGGCAATGAGCCTAGTATCTGAACAGTGAGTCCTTTTTGGGCAGCAAGCCCTTTGGTAGTGAGCCTCTTTGTAATCAGTTTTGGAATTACTTTATATTGTGAGTGAATCCTCACTATGGGTTTTCCCTCATTAGGTTTTCCACGTAAATATGGTGTCTCTTGTGTTGATATTTCTTTCTATTATTTATATATTTCATGTTCATACTTAATATCAAAATAAAGTGGATGTGAAGTTGATAATTGTTTGAGATTTAAGATTAAGCTTGGTGACAATTGATTCACCCCACTCTCAGTTGTCTTGTGCCTTTCAACACTTACCAATTAGCAGGAGAAGCCTCTAACGAGTGGATGAATAATAAAATGGAATTGGGTCTTAGCTCATTGAAACTTACATGGAACGAGGGTATGTGCAGGATCATCATGGAAAAAATAGGCCCTTAAGTGGTGATAAAATTTAGAAAAATCTGAGTTAGGAAACTTGACGTAAAAAGTTGAATAAGTTATCTATATTATTTAAAAAATATGTAAGAATAGACTCTGTAGAAAATTTAATGGAGTTTCTAAACTACTAGGTTTATTTTAAAAAACTATTTGGTAAAATTTGAAATTTCAATGTAGTAACACTTAAATTTCGGGAGAAAAATAAGTAGTGTTTACTTGACCACCCTAACCACAATAAAATGATAATATTTTTTTATCAATATTTTAGATATAAGTAGAGAACTCATGTCCCAATGTGAGGCATATATTTTTGTAATTTTTTTCCAAGTAAATAGTTAATTATGAATTTTTAATACAACTTCTAAAAACTATAAAAGCTCATGTGTCTTACCACCTTAACTTGGTGAAAACATCATGAATTTTTTTTTTTAATCATATAGTATGTGAAGCATAGAATGTGATAGATGTTTGGATTCAAAAATGTGATAATGTTTGAAAGCTATAGATGTTTTTCAATTAGCTTATCAATTAGGACTTTACTCGTAATTCAAATAGAAAATGAATAATAATTATTTATTAAATTCAAAGTAAAGCATAATTTATATTGGTAGAAATATAAGAATCTCCTTTAAAAACCCTTTTTGTTTCATCAATTTTGGGTAAAAACAAAGTTTTCAGCCACATACCCTACACATACCCATCATATCGCCACTTTTTGGCCCATAATGATCCTACACATACCCACAAGGTTGTGGAAATATTCTAGAAAAGATGGTTACCAGAACTCTTTTTTGACTAGAAACTCACTGATTTACAAATTTTGAGATAGGATGAGATAGCGATAACCAAGTATTAGGAAAATTTTACCCACACATTATGTTATGTACCAATGCATCAAAAGGATGAATGTTTTTGCATAAGGAAATTCATCATTGGTTTTAATAGCTAGATTGGTGGAGAGGTAGATGTTCATGGTCTAGCCACTATGGATCTAGTGTATGAGAAAGATGTTAAAGAAGAGGAGAATCTCAAAGCTAGTTCCATCCTCTAACAAAATAGGAAACATAAGTTCCCATGAACTAAAGTCAAACCAACTCCAAATAATTTTTAAGTTGTGAAAGATTTGCAAAAACAAGGTTAAAAAGGACCCAAAAATAATGGAAGAGAATCAAGGAGGGAACAAAAGGGGAATAGTTCCAATGGTGGAAATGCCAATTATGCTAGTGGAAATGCTAATAAATTTGGAGAACCCACAAGCCAACTATTGGATGCTTCACATGTGGGGAATACCACTATTCTATACATTGTCCCAATAAATCTTCTAGGTTACGATCTTATGGTAACCCACTTCCTACCTAGCAAGCGGAATTCTAGCAAAAGATTCACGCTGCCTTGGATAATCACCAAGCAGAGTATCAAGCCACTCCAACAGAGACTACATATTTTATTTGGTTTTCCAATTTCCATACTTATAGATACTTGAGCAACTAAAAATTCTATTTCACCTAGAATGGCAAAGAAAATATGTAGGAAATGTAGCTATATGGCAAAGTCATGGGTTGTAGAATATGCAAACTAGACAAGAGCAATAGTGGAACAATGTTTATTCGAAGCTAGGATTGAGCTACCTTATTTTTTCTATGGAGGAAAACCTATATGTAGCACCCTTAGTATCCTATGATGTTATCCTAGGATTGAACTAGCTTTGGAGACATAGAGCTAAGGTAGATTGCCATGCCAAAACAATAGAATGATTGGATGAATTTGGTAACCAAGTGATGCTACAAGGTATACCTAAGGAGGTCAAGTTGCATCAAATATCCACTATGCAATTGTTAAAGGCTAAGAAGAAAGGATGCAAGCTCTTTGCATTCAAGATAAAAAATCCTGAAGATTATAATAGATTTAACTCTCAAGAGGGTATTGACAACTATGGACCACAAAGCTTCCAAGAGATGGAAGAAGGTAAAATGGTGTCAACTAGAGTGATAGATGGGTATGTGCAGGATCATGATGGGCCAAAAAGTGGCAATATGATGGGTATGTGGCTGATGACCTTTTTTTAACCAAAAATTGTTGAAACGAAAAGGGATTTTAAAGGAGATTCTCAAGTTTCCACTAATATAAATTATGGTTTACTTTGAATTTAATAAGTAATCATTATTCATTTTCTATTTGAATTACGACTAAATTCCTAATTGATAGGTTGATTGAAAAACATCTATAGCTTTCAAATGCTATCACATTTTTTGAATCCAAAACATGCGTCACATTCTATGCTTCACATACTATAGGATTAGAAAAAAAATGAATTTCATGAATTTTTGACAAAGTTAAGGTGGTTAGACATACGATTTTTTATATTTTTTAAAATTTGTAATAAAAAAATCATAATTAATTATTTACTTGGAAAAATATTAGAAAAAAAATGCATGTTCTCTACTTATATCTAAAATATTATAAAAAAATATTATCATTTTATTGTGGTTAGGGTGGTCAGATAGACACCTACTTCTTATTATTTCCCTAAAATTTAAGTACTACTACATTGAAATTTCAAATTTTCACCAAATAATTTTTTTATTTAAAAAACAAACCTAGTAGTCTAGAAAATACATTCAATTTGCTACAGATTCTATTCTTACATATTTTTGAAACAATATAGACAACTTATTCAATTTTTTACGTCAAGTTTCCTAACTCTAATTTTTTTGAATTTTTTGCCACTTAAGGGCCTGTTTTTTCCATGATGATCCTACACATACCCAAATATGGAAAGATATCCTATACTGTGAAATTTTTATGATGTTTTTCCAAAAGAATTACCTAGACTACCATTGAAAAGGGTATTCAACTTCTCTATTGATATAGTGCTAGGATTTTAACCTATTTCCAAAGTTCCTTATAGAATGACAACTTAGTTAATGAAGCTTATGCCATAGCTAGATGATCTGTTGTCTAAGGGATTGATAATGCCAAGTGTATCACCTTGGGGAGCACCAATAATCTTTGTGATAAAGAAGGATGGTACTTTGTGGTTGTGTATAGATTATCATATGCTTAACAAATCTATGGTTAAGAAGAAGTATTAATTACCATGTATTCATTGTTAGTGTAATTAATATTTAATTAAACTTGCATAACTTTACTTAGGTAATATTTTAATTCCTAGGTTAATTATTGTCATCCTTATCTTGTTGAGCTATCTTGTCTCTCAAGATAAGATTAGGTTTATGCATACTTTTCTTTTATAAAGCAAATCATCTCATGTAATTATGAATTCTTGAATAATATTATTTGCACATCTTCTTGTAAAGCTTTACTTTTTCTGATTTTCTCTTCAGTGGAAGCCTTTTTTGGTTTGCATTTCAGATCTTGGTTTCTAACATGGTATCAGAGCCTTCTCAATTTGAGGGCCATGTTTTTATGGTTAATGTTCTAGGTTCTTCATGGTCCTTGTTCCTATGGAAGATTTTTAGTCTCAGTTTGGAATTTGCATCAAGATAAACGGTTTCCAGATCCTGTCATCATTTCATCTACTGTTGCTTCACAGATTCTAGGGTTGTTCTTGTTTGTGAGTTTTCCAGTGTTCCATGGCATCAGGTCTATTATCACATTATTAGATTCCACTTTGGTTTCTTGTAGAAAAAAGTATCTTTCCTTACTTGTCAGATTGTAGTTCTAGTGTTACTCCATAGTGTTCTTCCAGTGCTTCTTTGCAACAATCATCTCATTGTAGGGGGTTTTGTCCCATTGGGTTTTCCTTCTCTACCTCATTATTTTATTTGTACTTGGGTACCTGATCAGGCCTTGTTGTCAGAACCCATTCATGCTTTCTTGTATTCATCTTAGTTTTAGGTGCATGCTTTGTTAGTCTCCCTAAGTTGCACTCATGGGGGGGTGTTAGTGTAATTAATATTTAATTACACTTGCATAACTTTACTTAGGTAATATTTTAATTCCTAAGTTAATTATTGTTATCCTTATCTTGTTGAGCTATCTTGTTGCTCAAGATAAGATTAGGTTTATACATACTTTGTTTTTATAAATCAAATAATCTCATGTAATTATGAATTCCTGAATAATATTATTTGCACATCTTCTTGCAAAGCTTTGCTTTTTCTGATTTTCTCTTTTGTGGAAGGCTTTTCTGGTTTGCATTTCAGATCTTGGTTTTTAACATTCATGATATTTTTTATCAACTGTGGGAGTTGTTTTATCTTGTAAGATTGATCTATGATTTGGATACTATCAGTTAAGAATTAAAGATGAGAACATCTTTAAGACTACTTTTAGAACCAAATTGGGCATAATGAGTTTATAGTTCTACCCTTTGGACTAACTGATGTGCCAAAAGTATTTATGAACCTTATGAAGAACATATTTAGGGATTTACTAGATAAGTTTTTCTTTGTTTTCCTAGATGATATCCTGATTTATTCAAAGAATGAGGAGGATCATTATAAGCATTTAGAGATAGTTCTACAAATGCTAAGAGAACATAAGCGGTATGGGAAACTCTTGAAGTGTAACTTCTTTTAGAAGAGAGTACATTATCTTGGGAATGCAATCTCGATAGATGGTATCTCAGTTGATTTAGCTAAGATTAAGGCAGTGCTAGAATGGCTAGTGCCCAAAAATGTCTCAAAGGTGCAAATTTTTATGGGTTTTGTGGGATATTATAGAAATATGAAATACGCCAGGAGAGGGATTGGGTGGTGTTTTAGTACAAGAAGGGTAATTTATTGCTTATGAATCAATAAATATGAAACCCTATGAGAAAAATTATGCTTCACATGATTTAGAGTTAGAAGTGGTGGTTCTTGCATTGGAGATGTGGAGGAATTACTTATTGGGAAATCCCTTTGAGATGAAAATCGGTCATCCCAGTTTGAAATATCTATTTACTCAAACTGGTTGGAGTTGATATCAAATTATGACTTCAATATCAACTACATCAAGGGGAAAAAAATTAGGTTGTCAATGCCTTAAGTGAAATATATCATATTCCTTCAATAGTGACAATCCAAACTGACTTTAAAGTTCAAGTATTGCAAAAATGCAAAGAGGATGAGTACTATATGCAAGTTAAGCAAGTACTCACAAGCAATTCACAAGATGCAAGGTATGGGGGTTTTCATTTTGAACATAATGGATTACTTAGGTATAAGTGGAAAAATATAGTATGGAAAGAAGTTCATGATGTTGGAAGAATGAATAAGAAGCCTCTGGTGTGTTATCATTGATTCCCACATTGGTTGGTAACAATTTTTTTAGTCCAAAAATGTTGTCTTTTTTATTTTGATCCAATGATTTGGTCCAAAAATTCTCTCAGCAGAAGATTGCTTCATAATATTTTAATATGATGACAAGGGATATGTGATGCATCTCTAGAAAAAAATTTAGTGTTTTTTTTTTAATGGAATGAAATTTATGAATGATAGAGTTTGGATTATAGTATTATGCTCAGTATTTCTGAATTTGGCTTATGTTTTCTTCTATCTGACATAAATATGTCATGTGTGCTTCATTAGTGACTTAAGAGTTTCTTATTAGGTCTAGGCTGACCTAATTTATGTTTTTCACATTTTTTCTTGATGAATAGATGTTCTAGGTTAGGCCAACAAGCTACATTTTTTATTAAGTATGTGTACATCTAATTAGGCTGATCTAATTGATGTATGAAGTTGTAATAGTGTATATATATGAAACATCCTTTTGTATTGAGATACAGACATATAGATATATGTTCACGTGTGTGTGATAAGAAAAAAATTAATAAGTAGTGGTGTGTTTCTATTGTGCAAAGTTGAATACTCTTTTAATGTATTTACTATGTATTTGCAAACTAGAGTAGAACTTTCTATTCTAGAGCCTAATTTGAATTGAACTTAGCACACATAAGGTGTATTTCATCAGTTCATCATTTTGATAGTGAGTCATACTCCTTTTTGTATTTAATTTAGGTTGTGAGCCTTTCAAGGAAAGTGAGTCCTAGTAGTGTGCCTTGTAATATATTATAACTAATTATAACATATTGTGAGCTAATCCTCACCATGGTTTTTCCCATTTTGGGTTTTCCATGAAAAAATCTTATTGTTCATTTTCTATGTGGTGTTATGCTTCCTTTCATGTTCTTGTTTATAGTTATAGTTAAATATGTTTTGATAATTGAATTTTTAGCAATTAAATGGTTTGATAAAATACTATTTCACCACCCCTCTCATTATTATGGGTGTTCAACAATTGGTATCAAAGCTTGGTTCCTTTGGAAAAGTTTAACAGCTTAAGGAAGATCTTGAAGTTTGAACACATGGCTGACAAAAAGTATCTTGTTCCTCTAGAAGAGATTTCTACAACTGAGGAACTCCATGCTACTCTTGAAGACCTAGATAGAAGTGAAGATGAGAAAGAAACTCTGAAAGAAAACCTAAAAGAAGCAAATGAATTCATCAATAAGCTAGAGAAAATCAAGAAGTTCAAAGAAAAGAATATAGAAGTTAGTGATTAGTTGAAGAAAGCTAATGAATACATCACTAGACTAAAGGTGCAAGTGGAAAAAAGGAAAAGAATTGAAGAATGTTAGAAAGTTGAAATTCAAAATAAAATTGATGAATGCACAAAGCTTGAACAAGAAGTGGTAATTCTAAGATCCGACTTGGATAAAGCAAAAGTTGATGAAGAAAAACTCAAAACATGTACTATGATGCTTGATGAGTTGATCACATTTTAGAAACCAAATAAGATAAAGGTTGTATAGGACTTGAAGAAGGAAAATGTTCAAAGGAAAGTTAGATTCCCAACAAAGTTGACAATCAAAGGAAGACTCAAGACCATAATAAACAATTAAAGAACCAAAGAAGCAATACTGAAAGGATTCCTATTCAACAACCTAATGCTCAAAGCTACCCATCTTCTAATGGAATTTGTTTCTTATGAAATAGATTTAGTCAAAGGGAAACATAATGTAGGAATAGAATGAATAAGAATGTTGGATTCTTTGTTGGATAATTTTTTTCTTGCAAAAATTTTGGACATAGAGCTACTGAGTGTAGAAGTCAGATAATGATGAATAGATTCTATACTAGTAGAATGGCTCAATATTTTCATGTCTATTGCTATATATGTTATGCTTTTGAACATAAAGTTAACTAGTGTAGATCAAGGATAAATGCAAATCAGTTTGGTCAAATAAATGTTATGTGCTACACTTGCACCAAACCAGGGCATACCTCAAAATTCTACAAAAGAAAATTTTGAAATAAACCTAATCCAAAAAAAAAAAAAAAGTGAAAAAAGTGGATCCTAATGAAGTGAGAAATTAAATGTTGAAGATTTGGAAGAAAAAGGAAGAACCTAAGAATAAGGATGAATCAAATGAATTTTTACTTGCATCTGGTGTAGATTCTTCAAAAAATTGAACCTAGTAGTGGCTTCAGGGGGAGCAGTTATAGAGATATCTAGCAAACCCTTGATATAAGAGGTTTCAAGTAGTGAAACAAAGATATATGATGTAGAATGTCATATTGAAGTAGTTAAAAATATATATGGTAGAAAAGCTGCAAATTTGGAGATTTGCTGAGATTTTTAGGGTTTAAAATGTATTTCACAAAGTGTATCAACTTTTTGAAGGTGGAATACATTTAATATGAATTAGGGAAAATAAGAAAACCATAAAGTGAAAGCTAAAGTTGAATTAAATCACTTTTAATATTTGAAAGAAAGTAGGAGCAAGCTGAACCAAGGAGAAGTTGATTTAGTGTACTTGGCATCAAACCCTAGTTCTGTCAAAGCATTGAAAGAGGTATTTACACATATTAATAATTTGTTGGTTTGAATTAGAATCATTTCTCATAAGCACATTTAGAAGAATTAAGGAAATATGGCCACACTAACTATTGTTGAGAGCTCTAAGAGACCCTAACCTAGTTTCAAAAGATATTCATGGAAGGTCTATGAAAAGGAACTTATGGGTGCATTTTCACAGTTCCCAAGTAGTTTTTTTCCTACTAAAGATACTAGGGTCTACATTCACACAAAAATAGAAGAATTTTACAATCAAGAACTCATAAATGAGTGGGAAAAATAATTGTCAAGAGATGGTTACTCGATGAAACCAAAATATAAAATCCTAGTATGGAATAAACTAGATGTATGGAATAGGCTATGAGACTTTTGTTGTGATATGTTTTCAAAATTTGTGAGGATGGAACTGTGAAGAGTGCACAAAAAAATGATGTGGTAATGAAGCTAATTGGTACCACATATGATGGAAGGGAACTGACTAAAAATCCTATCACAAACCAAACTATGATGTATGCTTCTATTATGATTGGTCAGAAAATATATTTTAAAAAATTGAGGCAATTCAGTGTCAGCTACAATAATTCATACTGCACATGAAATAGTGGTTAATGGAAGGGATTATGACTTGTGTGAGTTGCTCTGGTAGCAACTTATGGATAACCTAAACTAGACTACAGAAAATAAATATCCTTTCAAGTTTGGGTCATTGGTGTTCTATTTGTTATTTTACTTCTTGACAGAGCTACCTAGAAAGTAGAATATTATATGAGATCACAGCAGACTGGTAGCACATTAGATTTTTGAATATATACAGTCTTGGAGACTACAAGGTACAAATCAATTCTCTTACTATATTCTTTGTAGTTTTCTATAATAATATGTATGAGAGAGAGAGTTTTGGGAAGCTTGATGAAGAAATATGCAAAAGATATAACCTTTCGTGTGACTATTGATTAATGTATCATTGAAGTAGTATAAATGAGGACTCTATGGATAACTCCTCTTGGATATGAAATTGATGTTAACAAGTAGCTGAAGGATTGAATGAAATATTGTTGAATAGTCCTAAGCTTATGAAGAGAAGTCTACTAAAGTGCATTTGGAGACTTCAATACTGCAAAGGACTAAAAGGGTGAACACAAATGTTGAGGCATACTTCAATCTACATTCACTGACTAAGGATGATGTTGATCATTTGAGGGGACTTACATATGAAATAAAGGTTAGATTAGTTGATATCCCCTCCATGTCTAGAAGATTAGGAAGAGCATATTTTACCATTTCCTTTGCAATAATAGCAACTCCTAGTGTAGTTGCTACAATAAAAGGAAAGTAGTCAATGCATAGTTCCCCTATAGCAGCTAAAGCAACTACCTCCTTTGGAACCAACACTAGGGCCTCTAAGAAAAGGGATGTACCCCTTGTTGTACCACCTATTGCCCCTGAAAGGAGAGTGAAGCAAAAAGCTAACAGGAAAATAAACATAAGTGATGCAGTGCAAGAAGAAATAGAACTTGGAATAGAAGAAGAGAGCCAGTTGAAAAGAAAAAGGAGAAGCAACACCTCCACAAGCAATGAAGAAATTGAAACCAAAGATAAGGTTGAGATATTATCTGATGATGAAGAGATAGAAGATGAAATGAAATTGTTCAAAATCCAAGTTCATGAAAAGAAGGAGGATGAAGGCACACTAGGACCTATGGAGAACAAGCCCAACTCTTCTCCAATAAGAGATAATTCTCCTTTGGAAATGGCAACCCTAGTTAATAACATGATAGATTATGAGAATTTTCTAGCTATAGCTAGATTAGTTGATGAATTTGATTAAAAGAATAAA
>VDFB02333311.1:41283-117249 GCA_007258455.2 Sequoia sempervirens | reverse complement strand
ATATTGGCATTACTGCTGGTTGCTAGTTTTAAGTTATCAAGAATTCGGAACTTCCAACGCGTGAAACATTGTAAACATCTTCTCTGAAAAAAGAGAGAAGGATGAATGTAACACACCCCCCCCACTCCGTGAATTTCGTGTACATTGTGTAATTACTTTTGTGATTTACTATTGTTTCTCTTAGCAGTAAGAAGGGCGCCTCCCCTTTCCGAGAGGAGAGATTCATATCTCACATAGCTGTGGCTGAAGTCCAAGTTGTGTAATCTGTCGAGAGTTGATTACATAATTTTCACCCAACAATCAGAAATGGAAAAAGTTGAGTGGCTGTTTTGAAAAAGCAACGCCTTAGAAGTTTGGAGCGCGAAAAAGCGTTCCTCTTTGCTCACTAATCTGGAAACCACAAAGAACACCGAAAAGGCATGTCATTTGGGTCTTCAAATCTTCATTGAAAGAAAAGAGAAAATCTTCTTGCTCTGGACGCCAACCTGCAAAAAGTGAATAATGGAAGGCAAGGACGTCTTAAATAAGTTGAGGTTTGAGAAAATCTACTTTCTTTTTGCTTTAAAACTTCTTGAAACCAATCCTGAGCAGGTGCATTGAACTTGGACAATTTTTGATGTTGAAAGATAAAACTTGAAAAAATTAACTAAGGCATTGAGCCTTGGGTGCCAATCTCCTCCTAGGGCACTTTTCCTCTCTAGACTTAGCCATTTTTTCACCATTTTCAATTTTTTTTGCTTGATTTTACCCTTGGTTTGATCTCGATTTTTGGATGCTCGGCGAATCCCATGATCTAGCAAAATGATCCATCGCAGAGCCTGAGTGAATATAATGAAGTTTGTTTGGAGGCAACTTTCATAAAAACTTCATCTAACCCCTCAAAATGTTGAGTGCCCCTGGCTACGTGGGGTGCCCAAGCTTACCAGTGTTAGCCATTTTTATATTTTTCAAGTTTTGCTTGCTTTCCTTGATCTTCTGATGATTTTGCAATTCTGGATGATTTAAAAGTTCGACAAACTGTTGGTTGGGCTCGTTGGATAGCCTAATGAATTCTGAAGCGGGGTCTTTGGAGGCTGCATCCTCTGCAAACTGAATTTGGGGTCTCAAAAGCTTGGGCGCCCCGGGCTACCTAGGGCACCTAACTCTTCCAAAGTTTATTTATTTTCTGTGATTTTTCACTTTGCTTTTGACTTCTAACATTTTCATGGTTTTCCCCCTCCAATCAATCAGTGATATCTGATGCTTGTCAACTTCGATGGACCTGCTAACAGTTGCGTTGGAAAGCCTGATCAAGACTGAAGTCATGCTAGAGGCTATGACTGCAAATTCATCCATTTGATACCCCAAAAGCTTGGGCGCCTATTTCCTTCTGGGGCGCCCAAGATCTCTAGCCTTAGTCATTTTTCTTTAGTTTTCAACCTTGAAGCTTGAGACCTCACGTTATGCCTTTTGTTCATCCTGAGTTTGTTGGCAGCTAACGAATCTAATGATCATGCCAAGATATTCACTACGAAGCTGGCAAAATTCTAAAGAGATTGAGCATATTTGCAATGCCTAACTGCTAGATTTGGGCCTCCAAAACCCTAGGTGCCTATCTTCTTCTAGGGTGCCCAAGTTCTCCAGACTTAGAATATTTTTTGATGATCTCATGATTTGCATTCTGCTTCTTGGTTGAGACCTCTTCGTTCAATCTTCAATTCTTGTTGACTAGTTGATCAGATGACTATGTTGATGGACTCACTGCCAAGTTGAGAAGATTTTGAGCAACATTGTCTGGGATGGGAAAACCCTAATTTCCTCATCTAACCTCCTGAAAGGCTGGGTGCCTATCTCCTTCTGGGGCACCCATAGTTGGTAGACTTAGTTTTTATTTTGCAATTTTCAACTTTTTCCTTTGTTCGACGTGCTTGTCTTTGCCTTGACTGCTTGAGATGAAAATTTTTCTAAGGCATGAGTGTTTGGGCCCCTAGACTGAGCTGGGGTGCCTGGAGTTTCTAGAGTTAGTCAAAATTTTGCATTTTCCAACTTTCACAGCTCCCTTTCTCCATTCTTCGTTCTACATGCACGTTCATCATTTCTCATCTTTTGTTCAGTGCTTGAATGTTTGAATCTGACACCTAGCAACTGACTAACCTCCATTAATGGCCTTGGAGCTCCTAAAAAGCTTTTGAAAAAGCATAATAGACCCACTAGGGCAAAACTGATCTTTTCACGATTCTAACTACACCAGTCTGATGAGGAAGTATTTTCGAACAATCAAAATCAGTTTGAACCCTAGAAGCCAAACTTTCTAGTTTTAGAAAATTTTGCTAGCATCCGTTTCGAAAGAAACCCAAAAAAAACCCAGAAAAAAGTTCTATTTTTAGAAAGTTTCCTAAAATTTAGAGCCGAAAAATTGAGATCTAGGTTTTGTAGACTTGGTCGCTCTAAGCAGACCCAGATCGTCAGATTTTAAAAATTTTGAGCTTTTGCCCCCTCATGCAAGACATGCAAATTCCCAATTTTGACAATTTTGAAAAGACTTTTGACCATTTCTTCAAAATACCTAAGTGTAGCAAAAATTTTAATTTGGGGTACAACAATATCCAATCATAATATGAATTGATGCATCTAGTACTCAAAAGTACCAATTTCGTTATTTCCTACTACCCTATTCAATAAGGTGATTATGTTAGGTGTTTTCTACACAAAATGTGCTCTTTGGAAAAGTCTTTGGAATCTAGGACTTCCCTTTCTTGGACAGTTCAACCAATGCTTAGTAATGTTGGTTAGGTGTATCTCTTTTTCTGAAAAAAGTGACTACCTATTTCAACACTCATGTCAACAAATTAATTTCTCAAAGGCAACCTTAGAATAATGCTGAGATTTGGACCATCTAACTTGGCAATGACCCTATCATCAACAAACCTTACCTCCTTGGTTTCTAGTTTATAGTGTTTTACAGAGACAAGCACCAAATTCGTACATTGGGCCGTAGTTCAAAAACACCCCAGCTTGGGCTAGGCCACTTCAGAAAATTGCCTTTTCTAGAAGTGTTATAGGATTCTTCCACATTCTATCCCAAAAATCTTCTAGATTAATGTGTAGTAGGTTATTGTCCCCTACCTCTAACAACAAATTATGAAGAAATGAAGTGTGTTCATACCCTTGATATTTGTACTTCACTTTGTGGGGTTTAAAGAGTAACCAAACAAGGCAAGAGAGGGTCTCAAGGAAGTTTTGATAAGCAGCAAGAAAGAGGATTTTTTCTAGGAATGGACAAAGGTTGTGGTGAAAGTTGCACATTAAATGCAGGTTTGGAATTGGATAACATCAACAATTCAACAAGCAGCAGCCTAAGGGCTTCGGGACTGGTATATTTCTCTTTCCAACTTCATTACTTTTCCTTATATTTTCTTTCTCAATTATTTTTTCATATTTGTTGATTTATGCAACATGGGTAGAGTCCCTCATGACATTCCTTAGCACATATATTAACTATCTTGAGATAAAAAAAAAAAAAAAAAATTTAATAATTCGAACATTGTTGCTCATACCATTGCCCATTGATTTTATTCCAAACAATTTGGCTGATCTCGCATAATTGAACATATTAATAGCTTCTTGCTTTGGATGGAAAACTGCTAACTTCAAATCATGTACATTCTTTCAACATAATTGTATTATTCAATTTTTTTGAATTGTTCTCCTAAGATTCTTGAATTTTAAATTTTTCCTTCATTTTTCTTATCATCTCATAGTCCATGTTCCTCTTCATTAAACTTTTGAAATAAGCCCCTTAATTTTTTCCTTGATTTTCAATATCAATTACAATTGCAACACGCACCGTTAAGGTTAGCTCCAAAACCAAAATGATGCGAAAGATAACTCTAACCAAGAATGCGCCCTAAAACCACTTAAGGAAGAGGGGCGAGCATATGGTCAGAGAATCCCTAGGATCTAAATAACTCGACAACTGAAATTGATTTACAACTGAAAGTAAATGATAAGACTCAACACCAAGAATGTGCACACAAGATCCTTTTGAAGGCGAGGTACTAACATATGGTGTACTTATTACAAATTGAAATGAACTTAGGCGGATAACCAGCCATGAGAATTCCCACGCTACCACTTGAACAGTGGGGGGAAAACATTACAATGCAAAACTAATTCATCCGCTACAGCGGGCATCCACTTAACAGTGGGGATTCTCCACTTTTCAGTGGGTACAAAGAGAGTTACAAAGTTTATTCTCCACACTGGCAATAAACCATCCAGGGGTTAAAGTATTTGCATTAGAAATCACAAGTAATTGCAATAATAATAATGGTTGGATTAGTACTACTAATTCTCAACCTTACAATTGAAAGCGCAAATTACGAGTGTTACAACAATAAAATGAATACAAATATAAGAAGGACGATTATAGCAATGTTTAAAACTCCCAAGGACTGAAAATGAGGCCAAAATCTGAACTTAATGAGGTCTGATAACAAAAACCAACAGACTGAAACTGTGAACCAGCAAGCTGGAAATCAAGGAAATGCTCATAACTTCATGAAATTACCTCCAAATTGTTTGAAACTGATTGCAATGGCTTTCTGGAAGATTGGTGTCTCAAAACAATGACTAAACTGCAACCAAAACTTGAGTATTAATTAAGCATGAATTCCAAGAAGACCCCAACATGGTATGACCTTCCTAGAGGGCGATTTCCTTAGATAAAATCAGCAACTCCACAATAAATTCTAATAATGCACCCAAAGGGGCGCCTCTAGCATACTAATTGAAAGAGTCAATACCCATATGCAAATAAAAATCTCCCTTAAAGCTGTATACAAAATTGCCTTTCAGCCTAGTGTAAACCAGCAATGTCACAATGCTCACTAACTCTACAAAACTCCACCAAATGACTTGAAACAGATTGTTAAAGCTTTTAAGGGGAATGGCACCCAAGTTCCAACCCTAAAACCACTTCAAGAAGCTGAATATTATTTGTTGCACAAATTTCAAAACAACAAGCAATGGTACGGCCTTGAAGAAGTATGGCCCTCTCTATAAAAACCATTACTTCAAAATAAATTCCCAACTTTTGCAAGAAGGGTCGCCCATGCCTTAGAAAACCATTGCTTCAATACCCAGAATACATTAAAATTCATACAAAGAGCTGTATTAAAAAATCACTTTCAGCCATGATAAACCAACAAATACAAATCTGAAAGTTATTACCAAATTCTTCAACTTTGATGCAAAATATGCACTTCTAAATGAAGCACACTCTCAATCCACCATCTAAGGAACCATAGTTTCAGGCCCAAAGAATGGAGTGGAGTTGCTAAGCTTTCCTTTAACCGGATTCCGGATTTCAAACCAGCAGCATAACTTTACAATATTTCCAAAGATAAACAGCTCTTCAAACAGCAACAATATATAAGTTTCAATTGGCAAATGAAACACTTCAAATGCCAAGAAGTCGAATCACTTCAACTTCCAAGAGGGATGCCACCTTTAAGCATTTACTTTTTGAAATAATAAAACATTATTCAACTTTCCTTTTAGGCGTCCATTTCCAAATTGCAACAATAAAGCATTTATTTAAATCATTAAATGCTCAACATGACCCCTTAATGACCCCTCTTTAAAACAACATGAAGATATTAAGCCTAGGTGTGGGGTACAACTGAAAACATGAAATTGACTAAGTATAAAAACTTAGTCCATGGAGATAACCAAAACCAATGCCAATACTGAAACTGATGGATAGCAAAATGACTTGAGCAGAACTGTTGATGATGCCACTGCCAAAATTAGACTTACTAAAAATAGCCAACTGCTATAAATCGTAAGTTCACATAAAAACAACAGAAAGCCAAACTGAACACTGAATTGCAAAGGATTGAACTGCTACTAGATAGATACTGCCAAAAGATAGACTTTCTAAAAATAGCAAACTGCTATAAATAGTAAGTCTGCACAACATCCTCTGAACGCCAACTGAGCAGTATCTGAAAGAGAAAACCCTAATTTTGCACAACTGAGTAGCCTACGGATTCTCGGAAATAGGCTAAATCCAAATGAAGAGTGTATGGCCAAAATGGGGACATTACAACTTTGTAGCTTGGATAAAATTGCAATTCAATGGAAATACTTTAGTCCTCCATTTTCAAATGGAATAGACCACAAGGAATTCATTTCATCATCTAAATACAATTGTAATTCCAAGATTCCTTCAACTCTATGGGGCCTTGATCATGCTTCTCTATCCACTCTTCCCTAGAGTCAAAATCTAATTAATCCAAGAAAATTGCTTCCTCACTCACTACATGATTCTTCATATCAATTATATATTTCCAATTGTGGTCAACTTTTCTTGCTACCAACCAACCCAATCCAAAATGCACAATACACCTCACATACTTAGATGATAATGAAGTTAAGTAAAAATGCTTGAGTACCAATAACTAGCTTTTGCCCCATGAAGACTTCTAGCACTTCCATTGCTTGTCAATTTTCTCCTACAAATTGGAAAGTTGATTACCAAATAGTCGACTCACCCAGACTTTTCCAAGTATCCTCTAGAAGTACATTCACATTAGACCTACTATCAACAATCATATTTATTGGATTTTTGAGAATCTCCATGTGTACCATTGCCGACTTCCTTGCAAAATTCACCGTAAGAAGTACGAAATCAATTACTTGATCTCCCAACAATGGAGCTCTAATTATTAGGTTTTCATTATTCCAAATAGCTGATTCAAAATGGGTAGTAGCATGCACCATCTCATTACTCTCAAGTACAATATTATCTATGACATTTCTAAGTTCAAGAATAATTTGCAATCAATCTACTATTTTAATTAGTACGGTGGTATGAAGTACTTACCTTGCAATCATTTGAAATTCATTTGACTTCAGTCAATTTGTTACTATACTTGCATGTGCATTTGAGTGGCAACATTTAGCTTCAATAGCATGCTCCATCTCATCTCTTGCTTCATGAAGTCTTCTTATTTTATGCATCAATCTAGATATGCAGCTTTCTTTGCTTGGGCTCATGTTGTTACATCCCCTATGACTTAATATGTTATTGATAATGGAACCATGGTCATTAATGAAGTTGCAAATAACTGTCTTTCATGTGAACATGAAATAATGGATTAAATAATTGTTGCAACTGTTGCAACAGTAAATGTGAATGTGAATGATTATTTAAATATGCGAATGTATTTGATGATAATGATGATGATATTATATGTAAATATGAATTAATGGGTCAAGAATGGTCTAACTCTAGTTTCTTGTGTCAAGTGGTTGCAAGATCGACATCGCACGAAGGGAAAAGGGACTATCATCAGGGAGAGGACGTAGTTGACAAGGATCAATTTGTCATCGAACTCTGGGTAGTGTATGACATGCAATGACATACCCTTGGCCATGGTTTAAATAATATAAATATTAATTATTAAGTCAAAATAATATAAATAATATAAATTTTGATTATTAAGTCAAGAATTAAAATATAAGATACTTATCAAAGATATTTCAATTATAAAATAAGAAATACTTATTTTAATAAAAGAAAAAGAAATTAAATAATAAAATTTAATAAATATCTAAATGAGGTTTGATTTTGTGTGGGAGTGAGCCGTCGGTTTTAGAAATCAGAGCATTCTACCACTCTTCAAGAAACGTAAGGAATGTAAGAAGACGCCAATTTGGAATTCAAATGGATTCACTTTTCAATGTCGATCTTTCTCCTTCGTTGGTAATTATTCATTTTTGGTCTTTCTAGGAAGCATTCTTTCTTCATGTCGCCTGAACTATGGAGGGTTCTTTTTCAATCTTCTCATTTGCAATCTAGTTTTGGGAGTTTTCCATTTCAATCTTCAGCAATAACTAGGCTTTCTCTCCACTTCGCTTCTTCCTTTTATCCTTTGGGTCATCATTGGTTTAGTACGAGCTCATTCTTTACTCTCTCTCTCTCTCTGAGTCGCATTCACCCGAGCATTTCATATTTAAGTCAAGCGCTATTCAATTTGTAACTTTGCGTTTGAAATTTCGGCCTTTCACATCTTCAATCCAGAGGAGAGGAGTGGAGTCAATATCTTGCCTCCCCTTGGGTCTTCTTCCTCATCAGAAAGCGACGGTGCCCTCTTGGATTATTTGAAGATTGAAGTGAAGAGTATTGTTCCGACTTCAACTTCATTGCACAGGCAAGTAACGATTATAACTTCTCTACAATTGACATCGGTAAATGAATCTGGAGTATGTATTGTTTTTGCTGATGGATAGTGTCACTAGCTTGGAATCGTAAATTTCCTTGTGTTTGATTATCTCAATTTACTGCTCTCCTTTAAAACTGGAAAAGAATAAATAATAGTCACGTGAGTGATGGAATTCAAACTGGATTCCTTGTACTAAGTCTCCTGTACACCAACCTTAACCTTCGTTGGGTCTAGGCTAACCGATCTTGAAGCCCATCTTCAATTAATAATTTCTTTTATGTTTTTCCCTCTGTCGGATATGGGTTAAATGGAAATTTTGATCCTCGGTAAAGGAACTTGTTTTGGAATGAAATCCTTATCCCTTTTTCTTGCTATGATCAAACTCTGTCCGAATAATTGAGGATTTGCTAGGTTGATCTTCTCCATAATTGTCTCTGGCTCGGAACTTGATTCTTGTTTTACCTGTTGTCTGTGTATAGACCTATAATCATTGATGATCTGATGGCAGAATTTTCCAACTCTTATATCTTATCTCACCCTAGCCTTGAATTAAATTGAACTATAGTTTTTTCGGATGGATAGAAGTTTGGAAAATGTTATACCTTTCTCATCTCTGTTATGATCTAGTTTGACTCAGATTTACGAACTTAACTTTTAAATCTCAACTAATCTATTTGAAATCTTGGAATCAGAATAAACACGAGTTCTTCTTTTCATTAAGTCAAATTCAGACCTGTAGATACTTCCCTGTTTATCTTGGGTACTTCCTTGGAAATACTTTGTATTTAATTAAGACTTGGTTGTCTTCAGCTGAATTCTTAATACATTATCATGGTGGTTAAGATCTAACCAAATATAATGAGAAGAGAAAACTTATGTGTCTATTCTCTCTCTCTATCTATTAAGATGGAAACATAAACTAAAATTAATATAAGATATTAAACAATAAATTCCAAGGTTATGAACCACAGAGAAGATTGATACATTTTAATGACGCAAGAAATAAGAAACTTAATCTCAAAGTTGTTGATGACACAGTAGTGCTAGAGACATTGACACAGTAGTGTCAGAGTAATCGGCACAGTGGTGCCAGAAACAATTAAAATCCTTGGCCAAGGTAGATGCCAGTTAGGCAAAGTCAGCTTCCATGATCCAAATATACTCTGGTTAGAATGATCCTTTTGGTTAGGAGGAACCTACAGAGGAGGGATCGACCAGCAGTATAGGTTCATGGACACTAGGCTCAGAGACATGATGACATATGATCCTTGTTGACTGCCTTCGAGAAGGGCCGGGTTTCTTCAGTCGAAGCACATGAGGGATCAGTAGGTCATGTCAGTCTGTTACTGAAGAAATTCAAGAAAAGTGAAAATTTGAAGGAAAATCATCAAAATTTTCTATCTCTGAAGAGGGGAGCACATTTTCAAAAGGACGCCCTATCTTTTAGGGGCTCAGATCCTGTTTTTAGGGTTTGTCACCTCCAGCAGACATTTGTTCGGCATCACGTCAACTTCGCAATGGGCTATCAAGCCTGTCAAACGGACCTGTTTCGTGCAAGTTACGAAAGATATAGCGCAAAATGAGAGGGAAGTCAAAATTGGCTTACACTGGAGAAAAGAGCCGCTTTTGAGAATGGCGCCCATCTTTTTGAGGTATCAAATGAAGGTTTTTCACTGAATGCCACCCAAAATGTTTATCTCACATTTGTTCAAGCTTCGTGACGTATCCGTCAGTGGGTGAATCTGAGTTGCAGAAGTGCCTGAGCCAGAGGTCGAACACAGGGTCAAATTTAAGTCAAAATATCAAGGAAAAAGCAAGAGAACACATTTTCAGAAAGGCGCCTGAGCTTTTGAAGCCTTTAATGCCTTCTTTTTGATGTTCTTAGATATTCAGCTTCTCCGTGTTACATTCAACTCTCTGTTGCCTGTCTCCGTCAGATTAGGAGATGGCCTGTCAGCTTGCAGTCGGAGTTTTATTATTATTTTGGTCAGTTCCGGAAATGGCCAAGTCTGGAGGAAAAAGAGCAACTTTTCAAAAAGGCGCCCTTGATTTTCACCCCTCAGATGATGTTTTCTAGAGAAATGTGCCTTTGCAGCTGTCATGTGGAATGAGGTCAGCTCCGCAGTGAACCTGTGATCCAGTCCTGAAACTTCGTCAATCAGATGTTATGAAGGATTTGTTTTTCCCTTCGTACGAGATGGAGATGAGAAAATTTGACTGTCTGAGGAAAAGAGCAGCTTTTGAAAAGGGCGCTTGGGTTTTTGACCTTTCAGATCTTAGTTTTATGATGTTCAATCTCAAGGTACCTTTTGATCAGTTTTTGTCTTGCTCTGCGATGCATCTGTCAACCAGCCAATCGGTGGAGTTAGCCAACCAGTGTCAGGGGATGAACAGAGGTCCTGAAGGAGGTTCAAATCTAAATTTTCATCAAAATTGGCTAAGTCTAGAAAACGCCTAAAGAGGTCAAAGTTGATTTTTCAAAAGAAGTTGACTGGTGCGCCCTAACTTGAGTTTTGACTTCAGTTAGACTGAACGATTTCTGGGTTGTCATCTCCAGTTCATATTTTGGCATGTTGAGTGTTCTTTCAATTCGCATGTCGAGTTAACTAGTTTGCATGTCCAGTTAACTGACTTTGCATGTTGAGTTAACTTGTTTGCATGTTCACTTAACTGAAGTGCATGTTTGAAAATCAACTTGAGTTTGCATGCATGGCGCATTAGTTGAAGTTGTAAAGACTTTGTGAAGTTGGCGCTTCACTTTTGATTGTCAACTGAAGTTTTGAAAAGGGATGCTTTAGTTCTTAGTTATGAATTTAAAGCATGTGAAGTATGGCGAATTCAATATGAATTGTCAACTGAAGTGAAATTCGCATGATGCTTTAAATAATTTTGGCAACTAAAGTTTGAATAAGGCGACTAAAGCATGATGCTTTATTTAGTTCATTTTAGTTTCAGTTAACTAAAATTGAGGTCCAATCACAAGCCAAGCGCAATTTTCAAGGTTGAATGCACTTCTTACGATTTTTGGTGATGAAACTCTATTTATTCGAGTTTAGGCGTCCATTATTTCTTCATCACAAGCTTAGAAACATACATTCTTCTTGAGCAAGCAGCAATTTGAAGGTGTTACAGATGTCAGAATTCAGCATTCTTTATAGCGTTGGATTCAGATTGCTCAGAGGAAGGCGATTCCAGACTTTGTTTTCAATTTGCATGCAAGTTACATCAATTCCAAGTTAGAGATAGGCGAATTCTATAGAAGCAGAACAAACAAAACCTTCTATCTTCTGTCTTATTTCTTCTATTTCTCATCTTAGGTACTTTCTTCGCATGTCAAAGAAAACGGAAAAATATTCAAAATCTGACCATCTGGGTTTTGCATATTTCAGCATCAGTAGCAAAACCCATGTCTTGGATTTTTTTCGAGAAAATTGCCCCGCAGCCTTCATTCTGAAGCTCTGTGCTTTTTTCCGAAGATTTCTTTGCATGTGGGCCAAAATCACATCTTTTTGAAAATCAAATCATCTGGGTTTGTTCAGAATTCCATTGTGCATAAAACCCATGTTCCAGATTTTCTCAAGGAAAATTACCCAAGAAGCTCTAAAAGCCCCTACAATTCTCGACTGAAAAGTCTTTGCATGTCAATCTAAATGGCGTTTTTTCACAATTTTGACGTTGTGGGTTGTCTTAGAATCATCTACTGGAAAAAACCCATATCTTAGAATTTTTGGTGAAAATTATCCTCCAACAAGTTATTTTTAGCCTCACTAGGAGCCATTTTAGCTTTCCGGAAAAAGTTGTCAAAATATAGCCGTGTTCACAGTCAACGGGTGAGTTTTCCAGAATGCAATTCACGTAGACTAAATTCAAGACCAAATTAGTCTTAATTTATGTTTTCATCAGAGCAGCTGACAATGAAGCGTTAAGCTGCAAAAGGAACAGAGATCACTCCATTTATGGAGCCGCCAAAGTCACTAAGATACTGTGCCATTATCTTCATAAAGATGGTACCTACGCTGATCTCGAGGCTGTACAAACTGAGTTTTAGAAGCTTGTTCGTGATATCTTGATGGAGATCCTGTGGTGTCTATGTTGGATCACATTTCAGTGATTTCGGCTAGTTTCAAAAAGACGGCTGAGGATGTCAAAGAATGCATGCATACAATCAAGGATGGTGACAAGGAATTGAAGAGGAAGATTATTATTTTTGGACAGCATCAGAGTGCCAGAAGACAGTAATTGATGAGTTCTTGGTCGAAGTGTTAGACCGAGATGACGTGGAGTGATCTGCCAGTTGGAACCTGCAGTTAATTTCGAGGATAGAATCAAGAGCAGCAGTTAACTCGACTTTCAGTCTTGAGTCACTTGCTGACTTCATACATGCTTATCTCTTCCTTGGGATTATCTTCACAGGAGTTAGGGTTAGGGTTTCCAGTTAACTGAAGGCTATGTTGTAGGGTTTGTACCCACAGGCCTCGAACCTGGTTCGGGTGCGAACCTGGTACGGGTTCGCCTGTGGGTATGCGCTTGGTACGCACAGGGTGCGTGCCCAGCGCGTATCTGGCCCAAAGGTACGCAGACGCGGGGGTACCAACCACGTACCCAGGCGTACCTGGGAGAATCCACGGCCCAGCACTTAAAAAGTGGGCCAAAAAGTTAAAGAAAAACAATTTTTTAATTATTATTTTGCCTCTTAACCCTAAAACGACCCAATATGAGGCCTTTCAACACTAAAACATTTCATTTTTACCTCTCATTTTGCTCTCTCCATATTTTCTCTCCATCTTAGCATTTTGAAGGGAGGTGATTGCATTTGAAGGAGATCGATTGTGGAGTGGCAAATAGCTTCTACAAAGGAGATTTAAGTGTTCAAGGTATGCATTTAAACCCTATTCTTTAATCTTTTGATGAATTTTTTTAAGTTTCTTAGTTTTTGATGGATTTTTTCAAGTTTGTGAAGAAGTTTTTCAAGTATATATATTTTTTTTCATTTTTTTTATAGATTGCAACAATGGCCAGTAGTCAAAGTTCAGTGGGTGGGGAGGGAAGCCAAAAGTTCAAAATTGATAAAGGATCTCCTTTATGGAGACATACCACAAGAATTTCACAAATTCCTGGAGGTGGGGGGTTTGTTTGGAAGTGTAATTTTTGCAATACACAATATAATAGCTCCTATTACCGAGTGAAACTTCATTTTATGGGCCCTGGTGGTAAAGGGATTAATATGTGTGAGGGCCCAGATAAGAAGGGGTTTTCTACTGTACAAATAGCAGCATTTATAAAAGAACAAGAAGATGCTGACAATTCGGTTGCAAGAGGAAAACAAAGTGGTTATAGTTCCGGAAAGAAAAAAACAACATTACCCACTCAGATAGTTAGGCCCTCTAGACATCCCTTCTTGTCTATACCCTCTACGGAAGAAGAAGAAGATGAAGAACCAGAAACCACCACCCGCAAGAGAGGTCCATTAGAGAAGGCATTTAAAATGGAGGCAAGAGATATTGCTGAAGAAAAAATTGCACGTTGCCTCTATGCCAATGGTCTTCCATTCAACTTGGTGAGATCACCATATTGGCGGGACATGGTGTCAGCAATAAATAGTGCACCTCCTGGTTTCACAAGTCCTAGGTATGAAAAGGTGTGTACCACCTTATTGCAAAAAGAGAAGAAATCTGTAGAGGCCCAACTAAAACCAATTAGAGATTCTTGGGTTGAAACAGGTGTATCTATTGTTTCCGATGGATGGAAAGATTGCAAAAACCGTCCATTGATTAATGTTATTGCAGTGTCCCCCAAGGGGGCAATGTTTTTGAGGGCGGTTGACTGTGAAGGGGAAGTGAAAGATGCAGAGTTCATTTCCAGGATTCTCATTGACTCCATAGAGATGGTGGGTAGTGAAAATGTTGTCCAAGTAATTACGGACAATGCAAAAGTTTGCAGGGCTACAGGTGCTTTGGTAGAGGCTAGATATGAGCACATCTTTTGGACACCGTGCACTGTACACTCCCTCAATTTGGTGATGCAAGCAATTGGCAACCAAATAGAGTGGGTGAAAGAAATATACCAGGAGTCTGAGGAGATCCAGATGTTTGTGACAAACCACCATATGTCACAAGCAATTTTCAGAACTTTTTCAAGATTGGAATTGTTGAAGGTAAATTTTAAAATTTAATTTATTTAGTTTCATTTATCATTTATGTCATGTTTTACATAATTGAATAAAATAATTTTTTGCATTATTTACATATTTTAAATGTGTTATTAACTTACTATTAACATGTTCTTAGGTTGCCGGACCCGGTTTGCATCTCACACAATGTTCTGAGACGACTTGTGAAGGTGAAAGATGCATTGAGTCAAATGGTTATTAGCAACCAATGGGGTATATGGAAGCAATCAAATTCAGAGAGGGCCCAAAAGGTCAAGGCATTGATCTTGCATGACGATTGGTGGGATCGTGTGAATTATGTATTGGAATTCACCGAACCTATCATGTCTATGCTTCGGTTTGCTGATACAGATGAACCATGCTTGGGGGATGTCTATGATAGCATGGACACAATGTTGGAAAAAATAAAAATAGAAATACAAAAAAAAGAGAATGATCCTGAAGACACCTTGTACAAAAGGGTGGAAGCAATTGTTCTTCATCGTTGGAACAAGATGACAACTCCATTGCACCTCCTTGCATATGCCCTATCTCCGAGGTACTATACCACTGAAGTACTTTCTATCCCAGGGAGAATACCGCCATATAGAGATTTGAAGTTGCTAATGGGTATAAGACGGCATTTAGTAGAATGTTCAGTGATCCAGAAGTGCATGCAAGTGTCATGAGAGAATTTGGAATGTTTATCACAGGAAAATCAAAAAATCATACCGCTTCTGTTGCTAGAGACCAATACAAAATGGATGCTCTTACATGGTGGTACCTCCATGGTCAAGATTATATGTACCTCCAACCTCTTGCAATCAAGATCCTCTCACAAGTTTTTTTTTTTTTGCCACTTGTATTGTAAAATTTAACACTTAACATTCTTGAATTTATCTTGCATTTTTTATTTTATTTTTAATTTTGTTGGTTTTCTCTCCAGGTTGCAAGCTCTTCTGCCGCTGAACGGAATTGGAGTACATACTCCTTTATCCACTCAGTGAAGCGTAACCGGTTGGCTGCAAAAAGAGCTGAAGACTTAGTGTATATTCATTCCAATTTGCGTCTTCTGTCACGTAAGGATCCTCAATACAGGCAGGGGGCAGCGAGGCTTTGGGATGTAGCACCCGAGTCTACTGACTTGGATGCAACCATTCAGGATCTTGCTAGAGCCACTATGGATGATGTGGGTGATATTGATGACATATCACATGGTGTTGGATCCGCTTTGGGTTCAAATGATGATGATTTTGAAGTTGAAACCACTCAAAATCCAAGTCATGATGATTCTGACAATCCTTTTGATGATTGATGAGCACATGAACAATGAACATTGAATCATGTTTCAATGTTTCATGAACTACATTTTGTAATTCAGTAATTTTATTTGAATATTTTTCAACTATCAATTGGCATTTAATATTTATCTTTGGCATTTGGCATTGATCAATGATCAAGTATCATACTATGAAATGATTTAGTTTTACAATTCTCTATATTTCTCTTTTTTTTTGTATATATAATACATATATATATATATATATATATATATATATATATATATTATTAATATATATATACACACGTACCCAAACCCCTAAAAATTTTGCCCTTACCCACGTCCGGTTCGTACCCGAACCCGAACCGGTAACTTAGGTGAAGGTAGTGTCCAGTTAACTTTGCTTTAAATAAGGACGTGCATGCTTGCACATTGTCCATTTAGGTTAGATGTACCGGTTAACTGATGGTAGCTTTCCAGTTAACTGTATAGTTTACTTTATTAGGGTTTAGCAATAAATCTTGCATGCATTGCAAGACTGTAGTTGACTCAAGGTGATTTTAGGGTTCCCTACACCTTTTGATGTCTATAAATAAGAGCTTTTGCTCATTTGTACATAACTTTTGCATGATAGCATACATGTTGTGCCCACCTTGCCTGTAGTATTGCTATTTTGTATCTGTTCACAAACTTTTGCACAAAGAGAAATATATATGTGCCTACCTTGCCCTCAATATTGCTCATTCTGTATCTGTCATGAGTATTTACTATTGTGATGAATTGTTATGCCACATAGGGTTTCATGCAATTATGATGGTGAATGCTTGCCTTAGTTAGATATAGTGGCTAGTTGATCGTAGATTGTATGCGTGTCTCGCCAATGCAATTTATTATCCTAGTTGGCTATCCTTCATGTTATGTGTTCAATAAACTCGTTTAGATTGAGCTGATAGATGTGCCACCTTGCCTTCAAGTTGAGAATTTGTTCTTGGTTATCGTATGATGTATGTGAATAATAAACTTATTCAGATTGAACCGATAGTTGTGCCACCTTGCCTTCAAGCTAAGAATCTGTACTTAGTTTATCGTGTATTGTTGTTTCCAATAAGCCTATTCAAACAAGCAGATAGTTGTGCCACCTTGCCTTCACGTTGTGAGTCCGTACCCGGCTTATCGCCAAATAATCATCCCTGCTCCATTTCCTCATGCTCTATTTTCTTGAGGAAACTAGATAGATTTAAAGTAGATAGCTTAGTTGTAGTTAATGATCTACGAAACTAGAAAATCCTTAGCTGCAACGTTCTTGGTTTTCTTAACCTTGTGCCTCTTCCAGCTGAGAACAAAAAGATAGAACTTAGATTACTTTTCTTTTCCACACATTCCAGCACTGCGAGGGAGCTTCCCCTCCTAATTTGAAGAGCACTCATTACGCAGTGTGCATAGCTGTCCGTACGAACCTGCACTCCAAAGGTGTTAGTTTTTACGCCAACAAAGCCCCTGATGATAATCCCTTTTCCCCTCATTGGTAAAGTATCTCCAGACTTCAACTTGAAGATGTCAATAAACAAATCCTCTCATACTGATTTCCAGGTATCTGCTTGTCAAAATTTAAGTTCATTTACAATTAAGCAATATGTTCTTTCATTTACGAAATTGTTCATTGTTGATTCAACAACTTTGATAGACAGTTATTTTAATTTCATTTGAAATGTTGAATGCTAGAAGGTAGTTTAAAAATTAGCAAGTAATTTCGTGCCCTAAAATCAAACCCAAGAATGACAGTTAATTTTGTTATGATTCTTTGTGAAACTTAAAAGTTAGTTGAAGAATTAGATATTATGTATTTATTCTTATTGAAAATTCTTTTCAATTTAAAAATTAAAAAGGAAACCCTAGTTCTTATCAAATAATGAAAAATGTGAATTAGTTAATGATGCTCTAGCAGTTATTCACTTTTCAGTTCGTTATCTGTATTTTGGAAAAACCCTAGAATATTAGTTATTCAGTTGCCCTTCAGCTGAAGTTGGCAAAATAATTGTTTTTCCGTTAACTATAAGATGTTAGCTATTACACATGTGACCACCAACACTTCTTTCCTGCCTACATCAATCATGTTGATGCTTGTCTTTTGCTTCCAAAATCCATCATCATGATCATTCGGTGCACACCTTCTACACAGTAATTCTATATTGTTTTGACTTTTTGAGCAGTTCCTTGCAAAGTGGCACCATTCATTGCACTATTGACATCGTATAATAGGCCAACCTCGAGATTCAAGATGAATTTGACTCCTATGTCCCCCATTATTGTTATTGAATCTATTATCACTTCTCAGATTTTTGATAGCCACCAAAAGATGCATTCTTGTTGTTCTGCAACCTCAATTGTGTGTATTTTAAAATTATACAAGAATTCCTTAGTCAAACATCTCATTATATGACAAATATCATAGAACATCTTTTTATGGTAGTTTGTTTTAGTGTGATCCTCTAATTTGCAATTTGTAAACAATTTTAGGCTATTGGCTAGATTCTCTATATGTTTTTAATTCCTTCATCATCTAGAGCATCTCTTCATAAAGCTTACATTGATCCCAATTTGCTATCATTGCTTGCATTCAAGTCACCATCTTCATCAATTTATTTTGTCTATGAAGATATCTTGTCAAAATTTCAATCTACATAGCTCTATTCTACGCTTTTGTGTATGATGGAGGTGGCACTATTTTCATTTTCTTCCGTGATGAAGGAATGAAACCTTCAACGAATGATCTTTTTTTCAATCCATTGGCTTGTTTGTAATGTCCCTCTCCTGATTTGCCCTAGAATTTGCCTACTGAACACCAATTGCAGCAACTAGGGTTAGGATTCATCTTAACAATTAAAATATCTCTTCAATAATGCAATCTTGGGTTTGAATCTTGCAAACACCATATGAACAATATATATGAGAGTTAGACAATTACATCACATCCATAGATTATTAACAATGTAAACATATTAGGATTTTGGGAGAAGGGACACGATGGGTTTGCTCAAAGCCATATGCCAAGCCTAAGAGGATGTATACCACAACCCTCCCCTATGGCGACTTGTATCTACTTTCCCCATCAGTGTCCCAACCCCTTGAAGACACTTGCCACCTTGTGGAGTTGGGTGGGGGCCATAAGTGGGTAACTCGGCTCTCTATGTAAGTGCCCTCTGGTTGGCTAGTCCTACTAGCCTCATTTACCCCTTTTGCTTACACCCCAGGCCCTTCCTACAAGGTGGGTTCCAAACAGTCAAACATATCTTCCACGTGCAGTATACCCATGCAAAGCCTTTGTCACACAACATGATGACTATCTAAGGAAAAGAAAAAGAAAAGCTTACATTTAGCCTTTTAAATGTTTAATAAAAATTGACCAAATATTTTTTTTAAAATGAATTTCAATTGAAATATTTCATTATAAAACATATTTATGATTTATAAATTAACATTTTAAAATTTATAATTTAAATTTTATTTAATATCAAAATTTTCAATAATTGCATTGTTTATGTTGTACCCAAACCAAATTTTTTGCTTCATCAAGGCATTTTGCTTAAAAGAGTCTAAACCTTGCTACAATGATGTCAAATACAGTTTTTGGGCAATATCAAGCATGGACTTTGGTCAATGTTGTGTCAGTCAAAAGTAGCTGATGGTCACTACTTGGAGCTCAGAACCAGAACTTGGGACTCAGAACGAGACATGTGATGTTGAGGAAACACTTCGCGATGAAATTATACTCCTACATGGTCATTTCAGTGGGTAGAAGGGTGTTTACAAAGACAAATTGATGAAGATTTTTAGCAAACTGAAGATCTGCGCCTCTATAGCTCAAAGGCGCCCTTCTTTTTGAGGGACCAGATCTTGTTACTTTTGTTTGTAAATGCAATCAATCTCTTCACAATTAGCCCAACTTTCCGATGAGCTATCCGGTGAAGTCATCCGAGTTGCAGAACTCTGGGAACTGATGTCAAAAGTTGAAGGTACAAGAGGTTGCATATTGCGAAGGATGGCCAGTTCACAGCTTTTGACCCCTATAGCCCAGGGGCGCCCTTCTCTTTGAAGGTCCAGATTTGGTTGTTTTTGCTTACAGTTACATTCATTCTCTTCCAAATTGGCCCAACTTTCCGACAAGCTATCAAACGCAGTCATCTGAGTTCTAGAACTCTGGTAGTCGAAGTCAGAAGCTGAGGTTACGAAGTGGATGCATATCACAAAAGGTAGTCAGTTTGCAAATATGAGCCCCTGTAGCCTAGGGGCGACCTTGAATATGACCCATCAAATGATGGTATTTGCGGATAAGGTCTTCCTGAGATTTGTGCTAATCCAGTCTAGCTTCGCAGTGCACCAGTCAGCCAGTCAATCCGACATTCCAAGTAATCATGGCAGAGATTCTGCCAGACACGTAAATCAGAGGGTGGAAAAATGTGGTATTTTTGCCTATACTTCTATAGGCCAGGGGTGCCTAGCTTTTAGGCCTGTTAGATGGAGTTTTTAGCTTTCAAAGTCTTCACAAGACTTATGAGGAATTACTCCAGTTGTTCAACGAGCCCAACCGTCAGCCTTTGGGATTTAGCAAATGCTCGTACGTGCGAGGTCTTTGTAGAATGATGAAAAGTGAAGTCAGCCGGAAAATGGCTAAGTATGGAGCGTATATTTTAAATAAAAAAGGCTATCGTTTCTTTGAGGTCTTAGAAGCAGTTTTCTTGCTTCGTCACCTCCAAAGACATCTCTTGTAAGTTGTTCTAGCTACGCAATGAGATAGATGGTGCACGAATCAGAGCACTCCAGCTCCCGATATCAGGGGTCAAAGTAGGGCATCTAGTTGAAAGTTGCACTTTTGCCAAAATGGTGTTAGAGCCTTTAAAGGCCAAGGGCGCCCTTCTTTTTGAGGGCCCAGATGCAGTCTTTTGGTACCATGCATACAGTCATTGGATGCAGAATACTTCTAGTCATGCAGTGAGCCTACCATCCAGTCAGTAGGGTTCATAGTTCTCCGTCAGCGGTAGTTCGAAGCGTCAGATGGAAGAATGAAGAAATGACTAAGTCTGGTGCTTGAAAATCAATTTAATCAAAGGCGCCTAATTTTTTGAGGTGTCAAACGTTGGTTTTAGCAGTTGCAGCTCCCAGCAGACATTTCATCCTTGCTCTATAGGCTTCGCGATGGATATCTTAGCTCAGTCACGGCATCACTCAGTCATCCAGAAATCAGAGTTGAACATGGTCAACTGTAACTTTGCAGTCAACTATACAGTAGGAAGTTAGCGAAAAATCTCATAACTTGTGCAAATGGATGCTTGGAGGGTCAAATGAGGACTTTTTGGAATCAGTGAAGTTTGTCGAGTACATCCAGATGCTGTGCTTTTTTGCTAACTGATTAAAATAATATTTAATATTTATTTTGCATGCTAAGGCATTAAATGGCGATTTTTCTCAATAATTTATTATTGGCACCTTTTTAATGATGAAACTCAAATTTGCATGATAAGGAAAACTGAATATTTTAATATTATTCTGTAATCTGGGACTTGTTGACGTGGTTTTTGCGACTACACCAACACAGAATAAAGTTGCCAACAACTACTCTATCCTCTCTTGAACAAAGTTTCTTGCATGCTAAGATTGCAAGATAGATCATACATTTAACTCCAAGGTTCCTTCATGCAATAGAATACCCTCAGTTGGCTCGATGTGTTTTGCTGGTATTTCAAGGGGACTTACACAATTGTTCAACAACTGACAACAGACAGCAGATTAAGAGTTTTCGCGTGGTTCGAATGATTTGGCAAGTGAGCACATGTTTCCTAATTCTAACCAGGAATGAACTGAATTTAAATGAGTGCAGGGATAAGAATATTCTATTCTACCCTAAAGCGTGGGACACGGCGATCAATTCTCACATACTTCAACCAAGCTCCGTTTTGCCTCACTTCGGACAACTTCCGCGGAACTGGTGCAATCTTCAGAGGAGTGACTTAAGATGTTCAAATCACGATTTAGCATGAAGACACCATCACAACGACGCATGCCAACATATAAACCATAATCGAAGTTAAGTTTCACAAAGTTCCAGTTGACACGCAAGGCGAACCCACCGTCAATGAGCCCGCTAGTGGTATGGACAAGCGAAGTCTTGTTCAAATCGAGCACCACATTCCACAATTACTAAGTACTTGCATGAAATGAAATCTACTTTACTTTAAGCTACGATGCTAATTGGAAGGACGAAGAAGCCTCAACAACTACTCATAACAAAGAAGAAATCACCATCAATGAAAATTCTTTTATTATGAAAGCATTCATGACAACTTCTTACAAAGTATTCAATGGGAAGACTTTCCTTCCTCTTCAATCTAAACTATACTATCAACTATCTAATTGCTCTCTACTCCTCTGCTATCCTAACTCTGATCTAATTCTCCTTCTAATGAGATACAAATGAGGGGGACTCCCCCTTTTATAGTTGGCCAAGTCCAACGGACGGCTCACATTACAATCGGCTGGATGGCCCAGATCGTGCCACCTCAGCCCTAAACAAGATTCGCCCTAAAAACCGCCACCAAGAGGAGTGGGGTAATAAATGAGCCATAATGTCCACCATCATCCTTCTAGAAGATTCCCGTTTGTAGACGCGTTCACACTGTTCTCGATCTTCTTCTTGACGTTGTTCTCCAACCTTGCTCGAGCTTCCGCTCTTTTCTCCATCTTGAGCTTTGAAAACGCTCCTTTGTCACTAAGTCCTAACACTTAGCCATTTTTCGCAAATTTCTTCCTTTGAGGTTGAAATGTAGTCTTGGAGTATTTGCTTCATCACTTAAGTCATCACCGCCCGGCCTCGACGTTCCTCCTGCAAAACAAGCAAGGAGAAGAGCATTAGAACACATCATAATATAAATTCACCTTACTTACCTGATTTTCACGCTTTGATCTCCAAGGGCTCATCGTTTTTCCTTAGCCAACTTCATCCTCAAATTCTTCATGCCTTAGCCAAATTTCCAACCTATCCTGCATTCTGCTTGGATATACTTCACTCTGACATTTCATCTAACTCAAGCTCAAGAAAAATCCTTTCATCAGGAATTTGATCAAGAATCATCTAGGCGATCACCTTCAAATTCATCAGCCACAACACTTTATCTCAACAACACACTTACTCTTTGCCTTAGAAAATTTTTAAATTTTCCCTTAGGAAAATTCACAATTCAAGTGCCGGTTAAATTCTTCATCCTGAAGGCTTTGGCAAAATGCAGAGGACCTTGAAATCCACTCCTTGTCAAAGATCTTCAATACCCAGAAGAGAATTTTCTTCAAAACTTGTCGAATTCATGGGTATACAACGAACGGGTTCATTTAAAATTTAAAATTTTGAACCTTGGAAAAAATAATTCCTTATGAAATTTAATCCCGTTCTTCATATCTGTGAACATTTCATGTTGCTCTGACTTGAAAAAATATTTTTGTCGACCTTGTGCAGCTGGCATCATCGGACTTCTTCACCGGCAATTTTGTTCATGCCTCAGAAAAATTTCACATCCCCACCAGGCTTAGGCGTTTTTCCCAAGGAAGAAAATATTTTGCCTTGGAAAATTTGAATCACTTGAAATTTTTTTGCCTTAGAAATTTTTTTACTCAACCTCCATCATCTTGCCTGTGAGAAAAAAAAAATCAACTTCTAGCATATTTTATTTTTCACTCGCCACCTTGCATTTTATTCACATTTAAAAGGCATTTTAAACTTAGAACTCCAACGCCTTAGCAATTCACCCTTTATTCTTATCAACTTGGGTGCATATTCATCTCATCCTTGGAAAAAAAATTTCAACGCCTAGCAAGTTTGTTTTAACTTCACCACCCTAGGCGCATATGATACTTGAAGAAGAAAATTGATCACGCCTTGTATTTTACTTCACCACCCTCAAGGTCTACCTAGGCGCATAGCATACTTCATGGAGAACATATTAAATTCCAACGTCTAGGCAATATTTTCTAACACCTTGGCACTTACCACCTTGGGCACACATAGCACATGTAGAGGAGAATAATAACCACGCCTTAGGAAAAATTATTCACTACTTAGCACTTTCAACACCTTGGCAATTATCCTTCACCAACTTTGCCTTGTTTACTACCTTTCACCCCACACTTATTCTTTACTTGGCGCATTCAAAGGGGGTAGAGGAAAGTCAACGTCATTTGTCTTCTTCCCAGCTTGCATGGCGCATATTATATTTGCTAGAGGATGGGCGCATTTTGAAGGGGGTGGAGGATGAAGACTTGTTGACCAGCTTGAGTGCATTTAGCAAGGGTGAAGGATAAAACTTTTACCACGCCTCCAACAAGTGACCTTTTAGCTTCCTTTCTTTTGTCCTTACATGGCCCCATTTGGGCGCATTTTGCACCTCATGAAGGATGAAAACTGTTGACTTCTTTGACCATTTGCTGCATGGGCGCATTTTGATGGGTGAGGAGGATAACTTCAACACTTAGAATTTTTTTATCTTCTTATTTCTCTTTGGGCGCATTTGAGGTGTGGAGAAGGATGAGCATCTTTGACCTTCCTTGACTTTGCCTTATTTTTGTCTTGACATGCCCTCTTTTGGGCGCATTTCAGCATGAGAGGAAAACTTTTTAGCATCTTGCTTTCAAGGTGGGCGCATTTAGCCTATGCTGAAGGATGAAACATTTTGACTTCTTTGACTTTCTCTCAAGATGGGCACATTTTGCCATAGGAGGAGAATAAGAATTTCATACATAGAATTTTTTATGCCACTACCTTGAGCTGGGCGCATTTTCAGGTAGTTGCAGGATTTTTCAATGCCTTAGAAACTTTTTCAAACACCTGAAGGCAATCTGGGCGCATTTTCAAGGTGGTGAAGGATAAAGTTCCAGACTTAGCTATTTTTCTTCATCCTCGCCAGTTTCTCCGTGCCTTACTATTTATAGTAAGCCCTTCAACTCTTGCACTTCAAAAGCTCAGAATGATTTGAAATTTTGAACACTGCATCCTCACGACCTTGTTGTCTTGTCGACACTGCCATTTTTAGTTGCCCTGCTATTTTTAGCCCATTTCTGAAGGTGATTTGCTATAAATAGTAACTGCTTGCTTTTGATACCTCCATAGCTCCGATTGACCTGAAATTTGAATGACGTGCTGCTCACCACGTGACCTTACTGCTGACATCGGCGCATGCAACTGATTTGCTATTTTTAGCCTGTTTCCAAAATGACTTACTATAAATAGTAAGTGCTCCGTTTGTCTTCAAAATTTTACCAACAGATAGACTTAAGGATGCTGATCGCGGTGGTTTACACCGGTTTTCGAAAATTCTACCTTTTTACCCTTCTTTTCAGGCCCCGAAGCTGGAAACCCTAATTTGCTCTGCATGCGTATCAAATGATCTCTGTTTGTCTTCATTTCTGTTGCATTGCGATCAACTCGTGATTCTGAAGTGCTGGGAGGCGGCTGCCGGGACGCACCTGCTAAAAATAGTAAGGTCCTTACTGAGTGATTATCTCCATTTGCATGTCACACCATTGCGAAGCTCTCGAAAAACCCATAAAGAATATGCCAACATGCAAAGAGAACCCTGACATGCAAGCCCTAAAAATAGCCTCTAAAGGCTGAACTCTGAAAGTTGTCGTCTCATTTTGCATGTTATATCATCGCGAAGGTCTCGAAAAACCCAAAAGGACTATCCAAACATGCAAAGAAAAACTCTGCATCTGAGCCCTAAAACTTGCCCCAGAAGCTGGACTGCTAAAAATAGAAAGTTGTCTGTTTCAGTTCAAATTTTGCACGCGAGCAGCTTAATGTGCTCTGAATGCCGTGTGACTGTCAAAATCTCAAAAATGTTGACAGATTGCCTGCAATTGTATACTTACTAAAAATAGTAAGTTGCCAGAATTTGATGAAAATTTGCTGAGAACCTGCTAGGAGCATGCTAATATCAATGTTAGTCTCAAATTTCAAGTTATTTACCTTGTTCGACTTCAAATTGGCTGAAAAGTTCAAAACCCTAATTTTCAAACTTGGCCAAAATTCACGTTTAAACTCAATGACGGGCACAATCCTCGAAAGGCAAACATCAGAAAAGAGACAGAGAGAGAGAGAGAGAAAAACCAAAGCCAAAAAGACCAGAATGCAGCAAAAATTAGGGGTCCCCATCTTGAATGGGGCGATGTGTGAAAAGGTCACAACAAGACTCTGAGTCAATATCAGTTCAACTGGAAGGGGTCCAATCAGATAATTCTTTTCAGTTGAGGTTTTAAATCTTACAATCAGCATTATGGTGCGATTTTACTCTATTTAATCATGGCACCATTATTAATTATTCATCTAGCTTGATCAAAATTCGTATTTCTTCAAGGCAGAGGCGAATGTTCCAGAGTTGGGAAAATTTATCATCAGCTATTAGTAGCGAAAACTTCAAAAACATTCTTTTGCAGGTACAAGTCCAGATTCATCAACAAAATTTAATGTAGAGTGGCGATTTTAACAGAAGAAAAACATTAAAACCTCATTCTTCTGTCTTAAATTCTTCTATTTCTAGTCTTAAATTCTTTCACATATTTGAAAAACTAGCACCTTTTGACAAAACAAATCATCTGGGTCAATTCAGCATAACTTCCTCGAGAAAACCCATGTGCCAAAAATTTTCAAGAAAATTTACTCCAAAGCATCAGTTCTCGAAGCTCTAATTTTCTCAACTGAAAATTCCTTGCATAGTCGAGTAGAAGTCAAATTTTCGCATTTCTGACATTTTGGGTTGTCTTAGAATCTTTTTTTGGACAAAACCCATATCTCAGATTTTTCCGTGAAAATTGCCCTTCAATAGGCTATTTTTAGCTTTCCAGAAAAGTTGTCAAAATATAGCTGTGTTTACAGTCAACAGGCGAGTTTTTCAAAATGCAATTCACACAAACTGAATTCAAGACCAAATCAATCTTAATTCATGATTTCATCAGAAAAGCTGACACCGATTTGTATCAAGCGCATCCAAAGGATTGACAGGTGTAGTCATTCATGTTCTCATGGTTTCATACCTCGTATAGTTGATTGTCTTCCAAGACCGGTTTAGAGGGTTGATACCGTTGGAATTCTACATATGTAGCAAGTTCGTTTGCATTTCTCACAATCTGAGGGTTCTTAGTCAAACTCTGTAGTTTCGTCATGCAACACTTCTCCATTGAGAAAAACGTAAGAAGAGTCAAGTTGCAAAAGCAACAGTGGTCATCACTTCAATTACAAAGCCGCCAGAGTTACTAGTCGGTGAAATGCCTGTTTAAGTGTGCGGAGATTTCCAAGATTATTTTAGTTGCTCGAGATATCAGCCAATGATCAGTCAGTTAAAACCTACAATTGTCTACGAGGACAGAATCCGGAGCATGCAATTAGAACTCGACTTTCATCTTCAGTTCTCTTTGCAGGGTCCTCACATGTCTATCTTTATCCTTGGAGATATCTTGCAGGACTTGGATTTTTATTAGGGTTTACTTTAACTGATGATAGTATTCCAGTTAACTTGCTTTCAATAAGGATGTGCATGCTTGCACATTGTCCATTTTTAGATTAGATTTTTCGGTTAACTGATGGTAGCTTTACAGTTAATTGTATAGTTTGTTTTATTAGGGTTTAGCAATAATCTTGCATGCATTGCAAGACTGTAGTTGACTCAAGGTGATTTTAGGGTTCCCTACACCTTTTGATGTCTATAAACAAGAGCTTTTGCTCATTTGTACATAACTTTTGCACGAGAGAGAAATATATGTTGTGCCTACCTTGCCTGTAATATTGCTTGTTTTGTATCTATTCATGAGTATTTACTGTTATAATGAATTGTTATGCCACTTGGGTTTCATGCAATTATGATGGTGAATTCTTGCCTTAGTTAGATATAGTGGCTAGTTTGATTGTAGATTGTATGCGTGTCTCGCCTATGCAATTTATTGTCCTAGTTGGCTATCCTTCATGTTTTGTGTTCAATAAACTTGTTCAGATTGAGCTGATAGATGTGCCACCTTGCCTTCAAGTTGAGAATCTGTACTTGTTTATCGTGTGATGTGTGTGAATAATAAGCCTATTCAGACAAGCAGATAGTCGTGCCACCTTGCCTTCACGTTGTGAGTTTGTACTTGGTTTATCGTTAGATAATCATTCCCGCTTTGTTTCCTCATACTCTGAATTCTTGAGAGGATTGGATAGTTTAAGTTACTTAGTTTTGTCTGTTGTAGTTAAGTCTTGCGAAACCAGAAAATACTTAGCTGCAACGTATAGAGTTTTCGTGAAAGCCTTGTACCTCTTACAACTGAGACAAAAAGACAGGATGTAGTTTAGTTTATTTCCCTTTTCAAGCACTTTTGTCAGCACAATGAGGGAGCTTCCCCTCCTAATTTGAAGAGCACTCATTGTGTAGTGTGCATAGCTATTCATACCAACTTGCACTCCAAAGGTGTTAGTTGTTATGCCAACAGTTTAATAATAAAAAATTAAAAAATTATAGTTTAAATATAAATTATAAACAAAAACATAAATATTTTTTTGCCAAAACAACTAAAATCCAGAATTTATATATAACAATATAAATTTATTTTATTTTATTTAATATATATAACAATATAAACTTATCGTATTTTATTTAACATTAAAATTTAAATAAATACATTATTTAATAAAATATAAATTAAAACAGATTTTAAAAATAAACACCCACCTGTAATAACTACTCCCTAATCCAAGCTAGTACAGGTGCGAAATCACTTCACAAGTCAGCCTCACAGAACTCTAGCCTCAAATCAGCCTATAAATTCTTCAATATGACACCAAATGTAAGATTTCACTGCAAACGCTTCTGTCAAGCTTGTTAGTTTAATATTTTGGTGTATTATACTGTTCAATCATGTCCGAAGCCTGTATTTTCATTTTCCCACAAGAGAAGAATGAAATTGCGGCAATTCAATACTGAAATCCCAAAAAAAGCAATGTGATTTTGGTGGACAAAAGAACACAGATTTTTTCCATGAATTTCTTGTGCGATATTTAGGGAAAAAAAAACCATTCATCCCAAGATCTGAAATCTCATAATAAATTACATTTTTTTCCTACAATTTGGTTCTTTGGTTGGACGTATGACAAAGTAGCAAGAGGAAGAGCATACGGCAGGCAACAAACTACTAATTTCATTTAATTCCTACATAGTATGTTGTATGGAACTACATGAAAAACATTAAGTAGCATAAATTCAATTTGGTTGGCCATTGGGAATTGTACTGCAGGGTAATGAAAAGGTTTAAAATCATTATTTATTAGTATGACAAAGAGTATAGAATTGTTTGTAACTTCCTTGTGTGGCCATGCAATGGAAAAGTAAATAACTTTCCAATGTTGTATGATCAACATATAGGGGTTGGGTTGTACAGTGGAAAGAAGAATTTGATTCTCAAAAATTTTAATATTCTCTTCTCTTGACATAAAAGAGGGGTAAAAATTTATTAAAACAAAAGAAAATTACAGAGCCAAAACATTACATAGCCTTATCAAGCTCCACCAATATTCTCTTCTCTTGACTATATGGTGAACATAGGAGTTTTATTATATAATCTTCTAATTTCTCTTTTCACCTGTACTTTATTGAGTTTTTTAATTTTTATCTCTTTCATCTATTGTAAAACAAAAAAAATCATTCTTTCTTTTTTTCATTTTTCTTATGTGGGGTCCACATGTTATTTTCCACTTCAACTTCATTATTTTTTTGTCCAACCCACTTTATGATATTTTTCCCTTTATTGTAATTTTCCTATGAGGCCTATTTTGATCTAACTTTGATGTTGTGCTAAAATATACAACACGTGTAGGGTCCTTTGTAACATTTGTTAGGACAACAAATATCTATATGCTCCAAATCAAATATTTTTTAATCTTATTATTTCGAGGTGCACTTACATTAATTTTGAAATCTTCAGTGAAGTTGTTTGCCTCTACTAGAACATTAAAGTTACCATATTAAAAACTTCCAGCATTTGTAAACCTTGTAATTCATTGAGTGCATATGGACTATCCTACTTTTCAAAATCTTTCTTCACATGTTGATCTCCAAAACTTCAATAAAATTGCAATTTGAGGGAAATACTTCATAGTCCTCCATTTTCTAGTGAAACAAACCACGAAGAGAATTTGTTTCATCTTCCAAACATGACTGCAATTCTAAAATTCCTTCAATGTTTGGCTCCATTGGACCTTTATCATGCTTCTCTGACCACTCTTCTTCAAAGTCCGAATTTGATGAATTTAAGGAAGTTGCTTCCTCACTTATTGCCTAGTTCTTCAAATCAATTATATACTTCTTGCTCTTGTTTTCAATGGAGAAAGTATTCTTTTCTAGTTGTGTTCAACTTTAGTTGCTACTAGCCAACCATTACTTAAAAGTGCATCATATGCTTCTTTTATAATGAGATGGCCACAAAATTTAGTAAAAAATGTTTGAGTTGCACCAAGTACCTTTTGGGCCATTAAAAATCCTAGCACCTTGATTCCTTGTTAGTCTACACACACCAATTAAAAAGTTGAGGGCCAAATAGTCAGCTTGCCCAAACTTCTCCAAGTGTCTTCCAAAAGTGCATTCACACCAAGTTGGTCATCAACAATTACATTAGTGAGATTCCTTCTAAGGAACTCCATGTGCACCACCACTAGTTTCTTTGATATGTTAATCATCAGTGACATGGGATCAATCACTTAATCTCCCAACAATAGTGGTTCAATTATGGGATCTTCCTTATCTCTAAATTTTAAATGGATCGTAGCATGCAACATCTCATTCTTCCCAAATACAATATTAGTCATAGCATTTCGAAGTTGAAGAATACTTTGTAAAAAATGCACTACTTTAATTGGTACAATAGTTTGAAGTACTTGCCTTGCAATAATTTTTTCAGATTGCAATTGATTTGTTATCATCCTTGCATTTGCATTTGAGTGGTGGCATTCATTATCCATAACATGTTCCACCTCAGCTCTTGCTTTGCAAAATCTTTTTTCTATATGTAGCTCCCGGTACACAACCTTCTTTGTTTGGGCTCGAGTAACATCCAATACTCAATTGTGCTTCTCTATATCAATCATGTTGTTTCTAGCCTTTTGATTAAGACATTTGGTGTCTTCATGGTCTACAAGTCCACACCATTTGCAAAGTTATTCCGTTTTGTTCTAATTTCTATGGAAATTTCTTGCAAAATGTCCCCATTCTTCACATTGTCGACATTGTATTATGGGGCAAACTTTGAAGTCATACTATATCTAACTCCAACCTCCCCTTCTTTGATTGATAGTGGCCCGAAGATGCATTCATGTTATTCTATGGCTTATATGGAGTGCTTGGTTGAGTGGAATGCTCTCCTTGTGTGAAAAGCACTTGTGTGTTTCTACCCTTTAGATTGTATGGGCAGTCTATTATTGAATGACCCATAACTTGAAAAATATCACAAAATTAGTTTTGATGTGACCTTCACCTTTGCAGTCAATACACCATAGTTCTTTGGTTTCTTTGTTGGTTTCTTTCTCCCCCTTCAATTCCTTCATCATCCTAAGCATATCCTTCCTTAGTGCTTGTATTGTTCCTAAATCATTGTCGCTACTCCCATTTGAACTATCATCTTAATTCATTTTTCTTTTGGTTCATGAGAACATATTATCTTCACTTTCTATATCCAATGGCTTTCACATACAATGAGGGTGCTATAACTTTCATCTTTTTTCTTAATGAAGGAATAAGGCCTTCAATAAACTATTTTTTTTAAACCATCAACAAGTTCCTTTTCTAGTTTTACAAGTAATTCTTTGAACCTACAATTATAATCTCTTACGTTTTTGTGTTTACCTTATTTTGTATTATAGATTTTCGCTTACAATTTCATTGTCATCTCAAAGCAAATTGAATTCTTCTTCAAAATCTTTCTTTAATCTTTTCCATGTATTTCGGGAGGATGGTTCAATTTCTATATACTAGTCAATAGCTATGACTCTTAGGTTGGCTAGAAATGACTATAGCCAATATGCTCTACATCGTGGCCATTTGTGGTCCAGATTGTTTCACAAGTCTTACAATGTTGTACGAGATCCTCTGATCCATTCCCTATAAACTTATGCAACTTATGCCTGTCTACACTAAGGTTTGATGGTGGAGTCACCATGGTTTGTTCTGATGTAAACCCAATGCCTAAAACCTATTTGTTAGGGAGTCTTGATTTGAATGTCCCAGTGCTCCTTTAGCACTTGTGGCCACATTAAAATCCTCTACTCTTCCTATAGATTTAGTGATCTGCACAATTCTTTCACCTTCAAGTTCTCTTTTGTGCCCTCCAACACTTCACCTTAGAGTTTTTGGCTCAATTTCTTCTTTTGTTAACAACTCTTTGTTTGTGAAGAGTTCATCTACCAACGAAGACTTCCCTCGGAGTTCATCTACCAACGAAGACTTCCCTCATCTAGATGAGGCTTTATGGATTCTTTGTATCAAACTTGGTTTGCAAGGTCAACCCACGCTTCATCCAGCAATGAAATGTGTCTATGCAAAGTTTATTTAAAAAATCTCAAATAGTTTCCAAGCAAAACACAACCATCTACTGAATAACTCCTATAACTACCTGAAAGCCAGCAAACAATTAATACATAGTTAGATACAACCATATTAATAAACCATAATCAAGGCACTGTACACTGACTACAATCATTAATAATTCTATGAATCTTGAGGCCTTCCAATTCTCATGGACAAAGATCCTAAGAAAAAATGCATTTAGGGAAGGCACACATAATTTAGCATATGAGAATTCTGTATTTGGCAGCCAAATTATTTGTTCCATTTCAGCTTATTCAGAAGGACATCTTAGGAAAGGTTTCCACTTCTAAGATAGCATCCATTTTCCTTTTTAACATGGAGGTTGGGCCTGGAGAAATTTCTTTTGGGAATTATGCACAAATAATTGTAGTTCTCCTTTACAGATCTACAACACTTCTTGAGAAACAATAGATCTAAAATTCTGGTTTAGGTTTTGGGGTATATCATCTTGAGAGGGGCCATGACCTCCTCTAGGAGGCAAGCACTAGATTCAATTAGCCATTGACTGTTTGGGCAAGAAACTTGCAGGTTTTGGTAGCTGGAGTTATCTAGTTAAGAGGATCTAAGGGCATGCGTACAGATTCCTTCTATTAATCACAAAAAAATTCCCAGAACTTTCAATCAATTGTATGTTGATTTCTGACAACCAAAAAAACCACAAAGCAGTAAATTCATTTGTGGTACAAAAAGTGTAAGGTACATGAAATTATACCCAAGGCATATATTAACGAAACGCTGTGTATCTTCAGATAGAGGAGCTCCACCCGAGAGTAAACCACGAACATGGCCACCAAGAATTGCACGTATCTTTCTGAACACTACTTTATCCCACAGAAGCTTCTCTAGAGCCCATCCACCGTGCCAAGTTCCTTCAATAGCTGCCAAACTACGTCTGTAAGAAATATCAAAGAGTTTCCTGGACATTTTGCTCTTTGTTTCAACCTGTAATTTTCAAAACCCTTACATTGAAAGTCCTTCAAGAAAATTACTTGGAAAATGTGTTCAATAAATCTCGAAAAATATGATTATAACATGCTTTATATGAAACACTCCCAGACACATACTTTTTTCCTTACACCATCTCTAAGACGATCTAGTATTGCTGGCACTGCAGTCATCAGTGTAGGTTGAAGTATTGATGCATCCCCTTTGGTTCCCTTTTTTATCATGTTTGATGAATCTAATAATGTTGATGGAGAACCATAACCAATTGCACAACCTGCAGCAAGCATTGTGCACTGCAAAACCGATGTTTAATATTGACTTAGGTGAAAATATAGTGTAGCATGCAAATGGCTTGATTAGGATAAGATCATGATCTTCCAAAAATAGTTTGATACATTATCACTATGGAAATCAGACGAATTGTAATTTCATACCTCCGCTGCTAATTCAAGGATGTGTGCTAGTGGTAAATATGCCAAATATATATCTTCACTACCAAGTTCTGGTACAATTGTTCTTACTGATGCAATTGTTGCTACCACATTTCCATGAGTCATCATGACTCCCTGCGTGTCATATAATCAGACAGCAATACAAACCCCTTCTTTTACTTTTCCTTTTTCCTACTAAACCAAATATTAGCACTAGACATATAGAGCAAAAAGCTGAGAAGCATGATAAGAGAATCAAATGCACACATAGATTATAAACAATTAGATTATAGAGAGAAAAATGGAAGAAACAAATGATATTAATGACCATGACTGACCAATGTAGGTCAGTGGGATGAAAAAGTGCAGCCAGATAAAATAGCTTAAAATGGCAATGACAAGTTATCTTCCACAAGAAAGAAAAAGCACAAACTACAAGAGTACCATATAACCATTAAAGATAATGCCAGAATGAACATGCAAACCTAAATGCAGACCTATGGAGAATGCAACCGTTCAGCTAGCATGCCTGTTAAAACAACCCATAAGAAAGAGTTTCACCACCACAAACGTAAATTCCTTGGAGACACCCTTCCAAATTCAGTCCATACAAGTTCAATTAACCATTAGCTTGTGGTGGTTTACACAAGGCTTCCAGCCCTACACATAATCCTTGAGCTACATGAGAATAACCTTTACTTCCCGAGTACTCGTAAAAAACAACACACTTAGTACAGCAAAAGAGATTCTTTGCTAGAAGACATGGGACTTGTTCCTACCACCTCTCAGTACAATTTACATTCTCCGTGAAAACATCCTTACATCCCCCAATACATATTAAAATCAAGCATACCAATGAACCCTATGAAAAGATGCAGATGCAATTGTATGTGCAGGTCCTAGTATTTATTTAGCATAAATCCATGCCAACCTATGGGTTGGCAAATCAAACTAGCACGGCTATTTGCAATTATGCCAATAAGGTACTTTATTTCTCCAATAAGTATAGGACAAATAACTATTAGGGGCAAATAAGAGGAAACATGAAAAATACAATTATATTAATGTCCACAAGTGACCAAAATAGGTCAATGGGACTCAGAAATACAACTAGAGACAAAAGCAAGAGGGAGCCAAAAAGAAGCTCCAAAGAAAGTACAAACTAAATGATAACTAAACGAAAAACAAAAGCTGAAAGGCATTCTAACTCAATCCAACATAGGGACACCCAATTCCTATCAGAAAGGGTAGAATCCATAAGACTAGCAAGAATTTGTCTATTTTGAAGTGGGATCGACCCATGGAGCTAGAAATAGCTACCATTGTAATTCCTATGAAAAAAAACTTTATAAACAACACATCTGAAACTAATGAAAACAAGCATATATATATATATATAACCTAACACTTTTAATATTTTAAGCATAGGAATGCACTCATAGAAAATGAAATGAAAAGAACTTGAAAGCAAAACAAGAGAGTTTGATTGCTAAACAAAAATGCAAGAAAAAAAATCAATTTATTTCTTCTATGATCTTCTTGGCAAATAATAGGCTCTTGCACATGTGTAGGAATAGCAATGCAACCACTTTGTAACCGTCAATGATCAATCTTCACCTCTCTTTGTGTAATGACAAGAAAGAATGAAAGTTAAGCAAAAAGGATTGGTATTTGTCTTTTGCAATCAAAATGAGGTAAAATGAATTTGTTTTATTGTTTCTATTGAAATGGTAATCAGATTGCATATATGTTATACCATTTTGAACAGCAAGATTAAAAACATAAGACATTGATATTTGAATTTGATGTTTTTGAATGGATGATATTTACATTGCATCCAATGGGCTTTATAAAAGCCATGATATAGTTTAATCACCCAAACTTCCTGACAACTACTTTTGTTTTGTTTACTAACAATAAACTTACCTAACATTTATTTATTTAATAACTATTATTATCTAACTATTGATGTAATATTATTCCAACATTCCCCCCCTTATTACATCAATCCAAACAAAGGGCAGAACATTGCAAGGGCTGAACACAACAGCCCTTTTGGAAACTTTGATGAAGCATCTGTTGGAAATATTGTCATTGATGTCAAAGGAGTATGAGAGATTGTTAGAATGTTGTTATTGATGTCAAAGCAAGATTGTTGCAAATATTGTGATTGATGTCAAAACAGATAGACAAGACTGTTGGATTATTATCATTGATGTCAAAGGCATATGGGTGAAAATTGTCATTGATGTCAAAAGAGAAATATAGAGATATGTATATTGTGCAAATAGAAGCGTTTATGTGTTAGCAACGGTGGTCTCCATGAGTTTGGGAAGCTAAGGCTCACCAAAAGATAGCAAAATAAGAAGACAAATAAAAGAGGCCGAGATTACCATGAAAGTTGGCAGAGAATTTTAAATAGTTTGATCCATTCAAACATGGAGTATAAGTTTGATCATAAAGATTTATTATCTAAACTAAGACAATGATTAACATCATTTTGATAGCAGCAAATAATATGATAAATGAAGTAATTAATAAATATTAATAAGCAGCAGATTAAAGGCAGCAATTATATTTATTAAGGAGTCACTAAAGACAACAATTTAATTAAGGCAGCATCTTATATTTGTTTAAAAGACAGCAGTTAAAAGATATTTAAAGATAACAATTAAAGATTTCGAAAGGTGTGATGGATTATAAGGAAAAGACAAAGTCACAAAAGACAAAATTAAGAAAAAGACAAATAAAAAGTCAGCAAAGAATATAAGTGAAAAAACAGCGACCTTTAAAGTGCAAAAGGCTGAAGAAAATAATATATCAAAGCAGCGATCCCATCTCCCATAAAAAGCAACGATTGTTATGAAGACATCGATTACAAACGCATTAGTTATATATTAGAAAGGGCAGTGATTAGAGTCTCTAAGGAAGCGATTTCATATATGATAGAAGGTAGAAATTAAGGCAATAAAACATTATGTAGTAATTACATTATAGAAGGCAGTGATCATACCTAACAAAGGGCTGCGATTAGTTCAATAATGAAAAGTCATGCTTGTTTGGAAGTTTATCACCTTTCATAAAGGGTCTCTAATCATAGGAATATGAAGATATATATTGGCATTAAAAATGTGTGGAAGGAGTGAGTGAATCGATTAAGAAATATTATTCAGATTTTGATAAGAGCATATCTAGTGTGAAGTAAAGATAAAAGATAAATATCTAAAGAGCTTCATATGCAAATATGAGAAGAAGATCGTTGTAAAAGATATATACAGATTTAAAGAAAAATATATAAGAAGAATAATAAATATATGAAGACATATCAAGAAGGAAGTGTAGTGTAATGTCCCCAATTTAGCCCTACACTCTTTGTTTGGATTTAGCCTATTTCCGGAAACTCGTAGGATAAAGCTGAAATGAAAATTAGGGTTTCCACTTTCAGAGGAGGTTTTGAGGTCTTGCATGCAAGAGTTTCTAACGCATGTTTGGTGAAGCTTTCTGGGTTTTTGGAGAGCTTTGCAATGAGGTAACATGCATGACAAGATATTGACTTGCGTTCTCGGCTGCTTTTTGGAGGTTTGCATGTTGGAGTTTTCCAGTTTGGCTTTTGGATTCCTTCCGGGTTTTCAAAGAGCTTCGCGATGGTGTGACATGCAACTGAATCAAATGACTTTTCCGGACTTACTATTTTTAGTAAGTTGCAACGGCTACTCAAAATGTGGAGAAAATGAGTTTGGAAAACTTACTATTTTTAGCAGTATGCTATTTTTAGTAAGTACTATTTCTGGCAGTGCTATTTTCAGCAGCAGTTCAGCAGTTCAGTGCAATGGCTATTTCTGGCAGGTCAGCTTGAACAGTGGTCTCCAGCATTTGAGGTGATTATTTTGGCAAGTTTGATATTTGATGAAAAATAATGTTTTAAGTGAAAAATATTTGGCTAAGGCATGGAGGACGATTTGGAGAGATAAGTGATTTTTATAATGTTTATTAATTAAACATTTTGGAGGCCTTATTTGATGAATTAATATTTAAGTGAAATATGTGCTAAGGCAAAAGGGGACGCCTAGCTTGGAGACATTTGAGTTTAATTAAATATTTCACTTAAATCTTTTAGTGAAATATTTGCAAGTTATATATTTGCATTTTATTAAATTATATTTCCACATATGGGTTGGAAATGAAATGCAAATGAAATTTGGAGAAAAGGTGAAAAGTGAATTTCATTTAGGCACCCTAATTGGAGGGAAAAGAAGATTTGAATTTGGAGATAGAAAAGTTATAAATAAGAGACTTGGCCTTCAATTGGATTATCTATTGTTGCTTATTATATTGTTATGCTGCTGAAATGCTTTCAGAGCTTGCTTCGAGGAATGCATACCTCCTAGTTCTTTCTCTTGGTTTCGTGCTTGAAAGATAGCACCTAGCTGAGTTTCCAGAGACTACTTCTCATCCAGACTAGCAGACAGAGCATCAAGGTTGAAGATTCTAGAGATTTGTCAGTTTTGCATTTGCTGGTTAGGGTTTTGCTGAAATAGAAATCTGCTCATAAGTCCATGCACGATTTTTTGGTGGTTCTGGGTATTGGCCCTATGCTTTAGTCTACCTTGGGCTCCCCTCCTTGCAAGTTTTCATATTTTTTAGAGGTGTCTCTGATTTTATCTTGCTAGTAGAACATTTCTGGAGGTCGTACCTTCTTTGAGGTTGCATTGGAAAGCGTGCATAAATAAATCACTACTATTTGGAGGAGTTTCTTGGCTTGGTCTTGGTCACTCAACTCCTAGCTCTCATTTGCATTCAGTTCCACATCATTCGGAGGTGTTTTGACGAAGTTATGAGCATTTTGGTGATTCTAGGGCTTGCTGGTATGAATTTCTGATTGCTGCAATTTTACATCAGACCTGATATTTTAGTCCCTTTTGCTATATTTCATATGTTGGATAGCTTGTGTTTATTTGGAGTTCATTTCCTAACATTTTGGAAATCATTAGTTATCTATATCTCATTGTAATTGCAAATTGTTCATAATATTGTAACGCTGAATTAGTAGTACTAATCAGCTCTTTTACTTTCTGCACTTTACATTTTGTATCCCCACTTTAGTGGAAGAGGATGGCTTTGCCGCCTAGTTTACTTTCAGTTTAATCACTTTCATTTCCACGGCTGTGGATGCGACTGGCCCTTGCTCAGTCTACATTGTATTGGCTTTCTGTTTCTCCGCCATATGATAGCGCCTTTCCCACTTTGGGTTAGGAATGCACATGCTTGGCGTTGAGATTATTTTACTTGCATAGCATCTTTGTTAATAGAATCTCCGCCATATGGTAGCACCTATCACACCTCGGGTTAGGAGTGCACATGCTTGGCGTTGAGTTACTTTCCAGTACTGCATTCTTTACTAGTGATACTCCGCCATATGGTAGCTTCTTACCTAGCTTGGGTCGGAAAGCACATTCTTGGCGTTGAGGCTCTTTCCTTCAGTTGCTGGTTTGATTTGAGCTAACCCTAACGAGTACTTTGGTGCTGTTGTGATCATCTTCGAAGTTTGAAAAAATTTAGGTCAGAATTGGTTTGGTTTATTACATGTAGAAATATAGGAAGAAATATCAATGATGAAGTATGGAATGATATGAAAGATATGAGGATATAAATGAAGTTATGGAATATGGAGAAAGTGTAGATCATAAGACATATCTGATATACACCAGCAGGCTGATGAGAAGGTGTGTTGTAGAGTAAAAGACAATAAACATATCATATACACCAGCAAACAAAGAGCAAGTATTAAGAGGATTGTTGGCAGGTTTATGGGAGATTTATGATCAGCATAATAGCAGATTGGATAAGGAAGAGAGTAAGAAATCTCATAGGATATTTGTGATCAGACTTTTGCCAAGATTTGTAATCAGTTTTTGGCAGATTTGTAATCAAAATTATTGCAGATTGGTGATCAAAGTCATAGAAAATTTTAGAAGAGTACTTCATTGTCATGTCCCCGAAATTGTAATGCTAAATATGAAATGTTGAAACACAAATAACGAAATTGAATAAATACCAAACTATAAATATAAGTAATTTCCATGTAAATACCATTATTATAATTATTATTATCAAGACACAATTACCATTTAAACATTAATATCATAGATAAGTATTATAATTATGACATAAATATTATGGAATAGCAGATATTACAATGGTAATATCATGAAACTGATCTATTACAATGGTAATATATGATATTTATAAATATCATTATAAATATTACAATGGTAATATATGATAAAAAACATCAAGAATAGAATAACCTATATTCTATACTAAATAAAAACACATAAAATATAAAATATAATTGTAATGTCCCCTTCTCATCAATGATCAACTCAGTTACTCATCAACCTATTCTGGAGGCCCGTAGGCTCGTTGAGGTAAAATTAAGGTTTCCTTGCTTGGAGGTTCGAGGCATTTTCTGGGTGTTTACTATTTTTAGTAAATACTACTTTTGGCAGTGGTCCTGTTGGCAGTGCTTCAGTGTGTTTCTATTCTTGTTGGAGCATTTGGTATTTTTGATGCAAGCTTCATTATGCAGTATTTATTGGCATGTTTTTAAATACAAAGCAATTAATGTTCTATTTTCCAGTTGACCCCTTAGCCTAGGGAAATCACTTTATGTTGTTTTAGAAAAGTGGGGCATTGAGGGTACGCCTTCATGAAGGAGTTAATATTTTAAAATTAAAGTTTAATGTTGCTTTGTTGTGGGACGCCACCCTTGAAGGAATATGTATTTTGGAAAATTGAAGAGTCATATGTGTCTTTTGGCGTGCCTTGAAGGGAATTTGAGGAGTTTCTCCCTTTTCTATAAAATTAAAGCTTGGCTCCAGCATTGGGTATCTCATGTTTATGCTAAAGTTATGTTGTCGAATTGATTACTCAATTTGCACTTCGAGGAATGCTGACCTCCTAGTACCCATCCAATTTCGTGTTTGCAAGATAACACCTAGTTAGTTTTTAGACTGCTTCTCAAATCAGACTAGCAAACAGAGCTTCAAAGTGGTGAATTTTGATGTGATTTCCAGTTTTCAAGTTGCTAGTTCCTACACAGATGAAAGTCATTTTTGTTTCCAGCTTCTTGTACGATTTTTATTTGGTTCTAGGCATTCAAGAATATCAATGCTATGGTGATGACGACCCTCTCTAGTGACTTTCAGATTTTAATTTGAAGTCTTTATTTTATTCTTGCACAATCGCCCTTCTCAAGGGTCATACCATTTCATGTGCATTGGGAATTGTGCCATTAATTAATGATGGACTTTTGAGGCTGTTTCTTCATCCTGTCATGGACACCTATCCTCCAAAGGTTCATTGCACTTCGTTTCACGCCATTTGGAGGTATTTTGGTGAAGTTATGAGCATTTAATTGATTCTTACAGTTGCTAGTTATTCATTTCCAGAATTGCAATTTTATATCAGACTTGTTACAGTTTGAATTTTCAGTCCTTTCTTCATCAATAATTGTTAATATTTATCATAGAATCATCTAGTATCATGGTGCTTGAAATCATTGTAATACTTATGTAATTTTGCAACTCTCTTTCTATTTTGTAAGACTGTAAACAGTAGTACTGTTCCAGTCCTTTATTGCTGCAATTAGTTCTTATTTTCACGGATTAAGTACCCCTGGATGGTTTACTGCCAGTGTGGAGAATAAGTGCATCTTTCATTGTACCCACTAAATCAAGTGGAGAATTCCCACTCCTAAGTGGATGCCCGCCACAGCGGATGAATTAGATAGTTGAATCTTCATGGCTGGTTATCCGCCTAAGTTTACTTTCAAATTGTAATAAGTAATCCGTCATATGTTAGCAACTCGCCCTCAATGGGATCTTGAGTGCACATTCTTGACGTTGAGTTTTATATTCAGTTCAGTTGCATTCTATTTCTGTATCAAGTTTGGATACTAGGGACCCTCTGACAATATGCCCGCCCCTCTTCCTTAAGTGGTTTTAGGGCACATTCTTGGTTAGAGTTGCTTTGATAGTGTTTTGGGTTTGGCGCTAACGCTAATCAAGTTGGCCAAGTGTTGACGATTGTGTAAAATTGGGCACAAAAATTGGTTAGCATATTTCAATAATAAACAAATAACAAATGTGAAAATAAAATAAACATTATAATATATTAACGAGAAATACATAATATCTATCAATATAAAAGATGGCCATCTAAATCACAACTGTTTATAATAATCCTTAAATAAACACCTAACAGCAATCTAAAGAGAGCCTTTTAAATCCAAACAGCAATATAAAAGCCACGACTGTTCAAAAACCCACAGGTTGGAAGGGATGTGACTCCTACCAAAAATCATGGGATATTTAAGAAGTATTCATAAACTTCTAGGAGGCATCAAATAAAGGACTGAATAACATAAGAAACACAATCAAGTGCAGATCGCTGGCTGGGAATAAAGAAAATAATTTATGAATATATTCTGAGCATAGAATTGTAGGAAGGGAATCTGCAGAATTGAACAGCAGTAAGGAGGTAAGAATTATATGACTTCAAAGAACAGGAAGGTACTTTACAAGTTTAGATAATGATATCTGGAAAGCATATCATGAATTTAGATACTAATGTAATCAAATAATAATTTATACATTATGGTATTTATCTAATGTTATTTATTTCTATTAATGTTATTTTGGAATATAATTATGTATGTTGCTAGTAATATTTATTATTCACATAATTATTGTAAGTAAGATTAATATGATAATTTACACCTGCATATCGCTTATAAGTCTTAAATAGTTTTTATTATCAGAATTAAATTAGAAATGCAATGACTGCCTATAATCCAACGTGTGGAAAGGGCCTGAGGTGCCAGTGGTAGGGGCCAAAGCCCACTTACAACCTCTGCCCAAGGTAGGGCTTGAGGTGTAGTGGTGAGAGCCAAGGGAGCCCACTCGCAATCTTCACCCATTGCCACAGGTTGGCAAAGTGTCTTCCGAGGTTGTGACATGGATGGAGAAAGCAGGTACAAAGTCACCAACAAGGAGAGTTGTGGTATACAACCTCTTAGGCTTGGCATAGGGTTTCGGGCAGACCCACCATGTTACTCCTAGTTCTCAATAGGTTGCATTATTGATAGTCTACAAATGTGTTGCCATGGATTAATGCTCACAAGTGTATATATATGCATGTTTGGGAATGTTGTTCACGGATTGAAAGTAGGTTCGCAAATTCCGGATTACATCATCAAGGAGCTATTCATTTGATAAGGTGAAAACCCTAACCCTAGTTTGTGAAGATTGTGACCCATAGGTGAATTTTAGGGCAAATTAGGCTAAGGGACATTACATTCATATTGAATGAGGGGTTGGTGCCTCTAGTGATTTAGTGCTCACAAACTGAATGAGGGCTTGGTGCCTCTAGTGGATTGGTGCTCACAAATTGAATAAGGGGTTGATGCCTCTAGAATTTGTAAAAAGAAGTTTAATAAAAAATATTTTTGCAGTGGTTTTCTCCAGTAAGGGTTTCCACATAAATATTGTGTGATATTGCGTTCTTCTCATGTGCATAATTGTTGATGTTAAGTAAATAATGTTGTTATTGATCAAGTTTTAAATTGGAAAAAGATTGTATTATACCAATTCATCCCTTCCGCCCCGCCCCCCCTCTCAATATAATCATGTGCTCATCAGTATCTCCACCAACTCTCCTCGCTCACCTAGGAAATACCAAACTAAACACATCAGTAGATCTCCTAACTATCAAACCTGCAAAATACATGTGAATCGAGACATGCTCCATTATCCACAAGTACACCACTCCTCCCTTGAATTGAAACAGAATCCATTATCCACAAGTACACCACTCCTCCCTTGAATCGAAACAGACTCCATTATCCACAAGAAAAGACACCAACCGATTGTGAATTGAAACTCACTCAATTTATCCACAATAACACAACCACCAACCAACTGTGAATCGAGACTAATTCAATTATCCACAGTAACACACCTTCACTTTGTAAATTGAGACTTACCAAATTATCTGCAAGTACAAACCTGCAAAATTATGGACCAAGACAAACTCAATTATACATAGGTAACACTTACCAAGTCTATAAATCAAGACATACTCAATTATCTACAAACCAAAAAACAATTGCCATGCCCCCCCTTGCTCCATGGACTCGAGATGAAAAATAAAACTGGTGCTTCTCATGCAATGTATCATCTTTGAGCAAGAAGCTAACTCAAGATGATAATAGACCTCATGCCTCCAACCTCCAACTCTTTTGTTACTCTTTAACTGCCAAAAGTAGCATTCAAACCATCGAAAGTTCTATCAAGTGTAGCATGGATGGCTCCCAAAGCACAAAAATTTGGTAAAATAGTGAAATAATCACATAAAGTCTCCACAAAAGCAATAAAGGACCATACTCGAGTAGTGAAAGTTGCACAATAATACTCAACCAAAACCTACCAAAATAGAGAGACCACTACAATGAAAAATTCAAATCATCAAAATTGCTATCTGAGATTATTGTGTAAATTTAAAAAATAAAAACAAACTTCAAGTCTTCAGCATCATATAACCTCCATTCTTTCAAATTGTGTTCAAAGCTTGCTAGAAGCGAATAAAACAATCAACAAATTATTTTCAATGACATAGTGAATGTTATGAATGTTGATAGACTTCAACCGGGCTGGGTCTAAACTTCTCATCATGCTCAACAGATTTAATGCTCCTTTACACACCCATCCTCATGCAATAAACAATGATATATCTTATTCAAACATTTCACATAGCCAACAATAATAGTCACATCACTTTTTTTGTTGCTGTATTTTCTAGTTTAAACTGCTCATTATATACTAATAGAACCACTGAAAAGTTTTTGGGTTTTATTCTCCTCATTAAATTTCCAAAACATTTTGAATTTTTAAATTTCATCAAGAAATGAAAAAGATATTGCAGTTTTACTGAGACCACATTATGCTATTATAAAAATATCATCAAAACAACATACCAGCAAATAATCTAAACACCCAACAAATAATTAAAATGCCCATGGGATTTGAAATGCTATTGTTGAGATACATTGCTCCACATCATCACTCTCATGGACCAAAGCCTTGCTCTAATACCATATTGAAATGGTAATCAGATTTGCATATAGATTATACCATTTTGAACAGCAAGATTAAAAACTGTAATGTCCCCATTTTTGGGTTCTCTTGCATTGCAGTTCGTTCTGACCTAATAAGTGTGTGTCAGCGTTATCAGAGGGGCTATTTGATGTTACCAATGAGCTCAGATGATATAGGGGACTTAGATGGCACTTTCCGAAGTTATTTTTGGCTTCTAGTGTGTTCTCCAAGATTCTTGGAGAAAGTGCCTATTTATAGTAAGTCACCCAGTTGGGTCCAATTCTCATTATTCATCATTGGTATCACTCTAGCATAGTCAGATTTCAATTATGATGATTTTCAACAGTTTCCGCAACTCAGACATATTAATGAGCTATAATTTAATTATTTTTACGAAGGTTGCTAATTTTATCAAAATAATTTAATGGGCATCTTAGTATAATAGCTCGTTGGAAAGAGGATGAAAAGTTTTAAAATTTGGATGTTGTTAAAGTGGCTTTATGTGCCAGGAATGTTTAAATAATAAAATAAATCACTTTTTGGAATAATATTAATTTATAAAGTGATTTTATATTATATTTTCTTGAAAGCTTCCAGAAATGTGTAATGTCCTCGATTTTTGACCTCCACCACGGAATTTAATTATTTGATATTGCCTAGCAAAAAGCACATTTAAAAAGGTAATATTAAATAATTAGATTAAAGTGATGTTAGAAAGTGACGCTAAGGAAATATTTAAAAGGCATTTTATAAAGTCACTTTATTAAAAGGAGTTTAATGCTTTGAGCAGGAAATTTCAAAAGGGATTCTATAAGTTTCTCTGGATGGAAATAAAAAGGGATGCGAGAGCTCATCTGAGGCATGCTTGATTATTATTCTTCTTGGTGTTTTTGAGGAGCTCTCAGAATTCGAGACCTTAGGACAAAAACCCTAAGGGTATCCAGTTTTGGTAGTGAAACTATCTACCCTAACTAGATTTAGGAAAAATCACTTAGGTTTCGCGATTGCACAATAATAGTGGTACGGAAATTTGTGAAGTCTCCTTTGGAGACAAATTTTGAAGTTGTCTAGTTTATTATTGTTTGCAGAGACAAAATCTCAGGAGGAGGATTTCAGTATGTAAGTGGGTTTGAATATAATATGTTTATCTCTTCCTACCAACCATACAGTTCTCTATTTCGAGTCACAGGCAGATTTATATTTGGCAAAATATTGCCTATTTAGAGTTGTGATTCAGTTCATTATGGTAGTATCATTCTATCAAGGGGTCGTGGCTTATTAAATAACATCACATAATGTTTTATAGAACCGTAGCATCTTATTACAAATCTGTGTATGAGATTGGGAGTCCTTTGGGGTATGACATGGAATATATAGCAGTCGTGGCATTTGAAAAATCTTCAGCAACTCCTATTCCTTTATCCTTGACCGCAGCATCTCCTATATCACTTCATATTAATGAGAAGTTGTGATCATTGAAGAGCATGTGGGGGTTTTGGAAGCATCCCAAGAGACATCTGGAAGGTGATGTGGAGTCCATGATCTACTATTGGTGCTGCCCAGATTCCTTCAGCTAGCCGCTATGCATTATTTGAACTTTACCTTGCAAAGAAAGGTGTTCTAATATTTGGAAAAGTGTATGCTCTGCTTAATGAATTTTTAGAGGGAGCAGCATATATATTGGAAGGAGCTGCAACTATTCCCAAGGCCCGAAAGACTCTTGAATATGCAAGGAAAAAACGTTTTAAAGAATGTGACCTGTGTAGGACTATTTTCCAGGTCAGGAAATGTAAACTGTTGTGCTTTGAATATTTTATTATATCAGTCCTGTGTAATTTCTAAGATAAACTGCTGCTTCAGTCCTGCATAAAATAGTCATCTTTACCATTTTGTATACCAGATTTCATGGTGTATTGAACTGGTTGAATTCGAACATAAATCCTTATCTCATTATATGTGTAAACTGCATTAAGATTAATATCTTTTTGAGAAAACTTCATGAACAGACTCAAATCAGTGTCATGACAACCGTTTGACAAAATGCTTGCATTGTCAAACTGGGAAAAATCATAAAAAATTTCAATCCATCTTGGTGAGGGATTTTACAAAATGTTATGAAAGGAGTTTTGTGAGCTCATTCGCATTATGCAGTTTATTACATTTTTCTCTGGTGAAACCCTTGTGGTTTGGGGATTGAACTCAGTTCATCTCAGCCTTTTGGAAGACAAAATCACTCTTGAAAAAGATCAATTTTGGTGGTGAGACTATCCACCCTGGCTGGTACAGGGGGAATCATTCAGATTTCACAGTTGTAATTCATCAATTGGAGATTATTGAAATTTGTGAATTCTTTGTTAAAGACAAATTTCAGAGATTTTTGATAGTTAGAAATTTGTTTGCAAAAGTTTTCTTAATGCTTGACTGTACCTCTCACCCAGCAGGTCGTACCGTACTGTTCAAATTGCCATGGATGAATGAAGGCTCTAATTGTTATGGGTATTTGTTCCATGTTTTTATCATGCTAGGGCGCCATTACTGCTGATGTTTTAACCAAGATTAAATCTGTTCTGTTTTTTCTAAAACAAGTTGCCCAACTGCAAGCCGTACAAGCTATTTTTCTTTTATTTTGTTCACATGCTAAGTCTGGAGGTGTGTTTGATAATAAAACTCTATTCTTCCTCAACACCCATGTTGTATAGGGGCTTGGAGTAGGAATAAGAAGATTTTAAAACTTTAGAAATTTAATATGAATTTTAATGTCTAATCGCCCCTGCTGGAAGTGTACCACCTGCGGGAAGAGAATGAAGTGTCATCTTCAGATTGTACAGTTGTTAGTTCTTGTAACTGGAAATATTAAAGTCATTTGCTGAAGGGGAAGTGTTGGCAATCTTTATTTCGTTTGTGAAAGCTAATATAGAAGGTGTACAACTGCTTGTGAAGGTCTGAAACTTCATTCCCTAGCAGCCAGCATAATCCAGTTTTCATTCGCAGACTGGTAACGGCGAGTTTTCATGAGTTTTCTTCAAGCTGGGTGGTAATCTGATATTCTTACACCTTGCCAAGGTTATGAAGAACTTATGTGCATTATATAAGGTCATAGGGTGAATTTAAGGGTAACTATTCTCTGTAATCAGCTACAGCAGGACTGTAATCTCCTGTTATGCTAATTAGAAGCTCATTCCTAAAGCTGGGAGCAGGGTTTGCTGATTGTAAAGTTGCCAAGTTCTTAGAAAAAGGTCAAGATTTGTTCTTTTTACTTCTGTTATCATGTTAGCAAATGTAGAGTAATTTCTACCTTGTTTGTGATAAACAAAATTTATATTTCAATTTGCTGTTCATTATAAATGCCAACTCTGTATCAAACCATTGCAAATCAAACAAACAACAATATGCAAAACTGAAACAATTCACAGAAAGGGTGGAAACTATAAAAAATATATATATATAAGGGGGTGTTATTACAAAAACATAAGATATTGATATTTGAATTTGATATTTTTGAATGGATGATATTTACATTGCATACAATGGGCTTTATAAAAGCCATGATATAGTTTAACCACCCAAACTTCCTGAAAACTAACTTTTGTTTTATTTACTAACAATAAACTAACCTAACAATTATTTATTTAATAACTATTATTATCTAACTATTGATGTAATATAATTCCAACAGTTTCAAATGGTTTAGATGGCACTTTTGGGGATATGGATTCACTTTGGTGATTCATAGCCAAAGTCAAACGTGGAAAATTATTTAGCAAAGCCAAAGAATTAAAAAATTGTCAAAAAAGGGATGAGTTCATTGTGGTTTTGCTTGGTTCATTTCAGGTTCGCCCAACTTTGTCTAGGAGGAACCTATAGTTTTCTGGATGCTTACTATGCAAATTTTTGCCTGTGCCAAACTACACCACGAATCCGATTTAAATGGGACCCAACTTCAAGTGTAGATGCCAACAAACCAGCAACTTAGGTGATGGCTCTTGGTTGATTGACTCAAGTGCATCTTATCACATAACACCATAAAAGGGAGTGGTACTCTAAAATTCTAAATACATTAAGTCTAATGAAAGACAAGTTTTCCTCAATGACAACACATTGAAAATAGTTGTTCAAGGAAAGGTAAAGGTATCCTTCATGGATGGAAGAGTAAGAACACTCAAAAATATTGCACATTCCAAGTTGTTCTAAGAATCTTATGCCTATTTCAAAAATGATTGACTTTGGGATGCATGTTAAGTTTGAAATGGTAATTGATTATCGTATTAAACAACGAGAGGAATACTCCTTTGATAATAGATTACAAGATGATGTTTCTAAAAAGAAACAATCGTGAACTAAAAAAAACAGAAAGTTGCTAAAACTAACTTAAAGCAATCTAAGTTAACTGAAAGTAAAATAACAACTAAGATGACCATTAAATATTACAATATTACTTTAATACCCTCCCTTAATGGTCATTCTACTAACTACACCAAGTTTGCCCTTAAATTTTACATTTTTTTCCGGACTAAGGGACATGGTGAGAATGTCTACAGTCTGATCCTTAGTTGGAACATACTGCAATATCATTGGTCCATCTTCAACAAGCTGTCGGATGAAGTGACAATGAAGCTCAACGTGTTTGGTGGACTCATGGAAGACTGGATTTTTGGCAAGCTTAAGCACCCCTTTGTTGTCACAAAACAAGGGTGAAGGCCCTGCTTGAGACATTTTCATGTCCGAAAGCATCCTCCATAGCCATACTGCCTCATATGTTGCCTTAACTGTTCCCTGATACTCTGCTTCTGTCGAGGAAAGAGCTACTGCCTACTGCTTCTTACTGGTTCATGTGACTGCACCCGTACATAGACTGAAAACATGCCCAAAAGTAGACTTCCTGTCATCAACAAAACCTACCCAATCTGAATCTGTAAAACCAACCAGCCTTGGATCTTTGCTTCTGCTATACACAATGCCAAAGTCAGATGACCCTTTCACATATCTCAACACTCCTTTTGCTGCAACCCAATGTTTTTCCTTAGGGGTAGTCATGAAACGAGAAATGTAGCTCACTGCATAACTGAGATCAGAGCTAGTGGCAGTGACATAGATGAGGCTGCCCACTAGTTGCCTAAACACTAACTCATTAACCACTGGTGAGTCTGATTTGGCTAAAAAGTTCAGCCCTTTCTCCATGGGAGTGGATGAGATTTTACAATGTCATCCTAAACTTCTCCAACAAACGCTTGGCATACTTCAATTGAGAGATGAAAATGCTACCACCTGTTTGCCAAACTTCTACACCAAGACAATAGTGCAGAAGAACCAAATTTGTCATATCAAATGCCTAACACAAATTCAACTTGATCTACTCAAGCAAATGTAACCCACTGCCAGTAGAAGCCTTGTTCTAATATTTGTATGTTTTTTGCCCCATAAAGATAGTTAAGATGTAGTGCCCCTCAGTTTGCTTTTGTTTCTAGCAGTTACATAGATGTATTTGGACTTGATGATACCTGTTTGATGACATTTGGATACTGTGATACTTTGATGTTTAGTATGATGATATTTGATGACACTTTTGATGCTCTATTACGACGGCACTTTTATATCTGATGTTATGATGATATCATGCTTATATTATGGTTAGCAGATTAGTTTAATTGTTTATGTGAGCATATGAAGATTATGTGTTATTGGATGTATATTCTATCATGATTTGATATTAGTCATTGTGTGTGTTGATGTATTGGTGAAGGGGAACAGTGTCACAGCACTCGCTTGTGAGTGCCCTGCGACTCTACTATTCTCCCTTCATGGTGTGATTGACTGTTTTCCTATGCACATGTTTGACCATGTGATTTGTTGCAGGCTGCAGGTACCATGCCTCGACTCCACCTAAATTGTTAGGTTTGAGAGTGCCTAAATCCCAATGGAGGTTGTTGATTCAGAGGTAGCACTGGGTCCCCCACATTGAGTCAGCGTCCTCTTCGAGGATGAGTGTCTAATGTCACATTCTGACTGTAAGGTCAGTTCGTGTAGGTTCGTCTCAGTTGTCGTCATTTTGCTTTCGGTTGGTACTACTTGTCTTTGTGTTCATTGAATTATGCTCATAATTAGTGTTTTGTTTGATTATGTCGTTAATTAAAGGTTATTAAATTAAAAGCCTTTGTTAACTCAAAGAGGTAAATTAAATAAAATATTATGAAAGTATTTATTTAATTTTTAATAAATTGAAATCTATTGTTTAAATGAAATATTTAACAAATATATTAAACTGTGGTTATACAAATAAGCTATATGCTTGATTAAAATTAATAAACCTTTGTGTAAATATTAAATGGGAGGAAAATAAATGAAAAGAAATTAATTAGTTTTAGGAGTGGAATGCAGTTATGGGAAAAGAATAAATAAAAAGGTAGTGGAGTTAACAAGAGGGGCAATTGGAGTTTTTTTCTCCGAGACAAAACTGATTCTTAAAAACTTCTTGCTAAGAACATTCTTTTGGGGATTTCTTGAAAACTTTTATGGAAATTGGAAACTTTGGTTTTTGGGGTTTTTACAGAGGTATGGAATTCAGAGTGATTGGAACTAAAAACTTGTGAAGAGAAGTGTTGATGTGTTTTTCGTGACCACACCAACGCAGAATAAAGTCACCAACGACTACCCTATCCTCTCTTGATCAAAGTATCCAGCACGCTAAGATTGCGAGAGAGTTCGTGCGTTCAACTCCAAAGTTCCTTCAATGCGAATAGTCTCAGTTGGCTCAATGTGATTTGCTGGTATTTCAAGGGGACTTACGGAATTGTTCAACAGTGGAGAAAGGAATTCAAATGCTCGAAAGATTTGTCTATGAAGTTTGGGTTTCCTATTCTAACCAGAAAGTACTGAATTTAAAGTGGTGCAGGGTTTAGAGAGTCTAAATCTATTCTAAGTGTCTAAGTGTGGGATATGGAGCTCAACTTCAGCAAACTTCAACCGGACTTCGCTTTGCCTCACATCGGACAACTTCCACGGAGTCGGTGCAATCTTCAGGGGAGATGACTAAAAATTTTCAAACCACCACTTGACATGAAGATACCATCACAACGACGCATACCATCATTCAAACTGTGATTGAAGTTAGGCCCACAAAGTTTCCAGTTGACCACATAAGGCGAACACACCATCAGTGAGCCCGCTAGTGGTATAGATAAGCGAAGCTTGCTTAGATCAAACACCACATTCCACAGCTAACATCTACTTGCATAAAAATGAAATTACGCTACTTGAAGTAGAAGGGATGAAGAAACCTCACTAGCTATCCATAACAAAGACGAATTCCACCATCAATGAAAAGATCTTTTATTATGAAAGTTTTACACAACAATCTCTTGCAAAAGTTTTCAAAGGAAAACTTTCCTTCTTGTTCAACTACACTATCAATCTATACTAAACTACCTCTAAGCTATCACCTAGCTGTCTCTCTATTCTAATCTCTACTGCCTACTTCTACTTCCAATTCTACTGATTACAAATGAGGGGGACTCCCCCTTTTATAGTTGGCCAAGTCCAACAGACGGCTCAGATTACAATCGGCTGGGTGGCCCAGATTGTGCCACCTCAGCCCTAAACAAGATTCACCCTAAAAACCGCCACAAATAAGAGTGGGGCAATAAATGAGCCATTAATGTCCATCATCCTTCTAGAAGATTCCAACTTTGAAATGTGTTCGCACTACTCTTGATCTTCTTCTTGATGTTGTTCTTCAACTTCTTCTTTGTCACTTGAGTTATACTAAGTCTCAACACTTAGCCATTTTTCGCAACTTTTCTTCCTTCGAGGTTGAAATGTCATCTTGGAGTATTTGCTTCATCACTTAAGTCATCACCGCTTGGTCTTGACGTTCCTCCTGCAAAACAAGCAAGGAGAAGAGTATTAGAACATTTCATAATATAAACTCAACTTACTTACCAGGATTTTCATGTTTTGATCTCCAAGGGTTCATCTTTTTCTTAGCCAACTTTGCGTTCAAATTCTTCATGCCTTAGCCAAATTTCCAACCCATCTTGTATTCTGCTTGGGCGTACTTCACTCTGATATTTCATCCAACTCTGGCTCAAGCAAAATGTTTTCATCAGGAACTTGATCAAAAATTATCTAGGTGCCCAACTTCAAATTCATCCGCCAAGGCGACATATTTCGACATCCTTTTCCTTTCTTGCCTTAGAAAATTTCTCAAATTTTCCTTAGGAAATTCATCAACCTGGTGCCCATTAAAATCTCCATCCTGAAAGCCTTGGCGAGGTGCAGGAGACACTGAAATCCATTCCTTGTCAACAATCTTTGATACCCAGAAGAAAATTTTCTTCAAAACTTGTCAGATTCATGGGTATACAACGAACGGGTTCATTTAATTTTTCGAATTTTGAACCTTAGAGAAATAATTTTCAATAATTTTAATCCCGTTCTTCAATTCTTGTGAGAATTTCTTGTTGCTCTGACTTGAAAATATTTTATCCACCTTGCGAAGCAGGCACTTTCTGACTTCATCTCCGGCAACTTCATTCGTGCTTCTAAAAAATTTCATACTTCCAAGTCCAGCCGTGATTTTCCTAAGGAAGAAATTCTTTGTGCCTTAGAAAAAAAAATTTACTCACTTTTAATTTTTTTTGCCTCTGAAATTTTTTTATCATTCTGCCCGTGGTGAGGAAATTTTATTTCAACTCACTTAGAAAATTTTTTCTTTTGAATGTCTTGGGCTCATTTTACCATGGGAGCTTCCAATTTGTAGCACTTAGAAGATTTTTCAAGCCTCTCATCTACCTGAGTGCATTTGGACCCATGAGGTTTCATATTTGAAGGACTTATAAATTTTCAAGACCTCCTCTTCAACCTCAACGTGCATTTAGGGTGCTTAGAAAATTTTCATCAACCTTCAGCTTTTAAAGGCGTTTTTCACTGGCTGGACTTGAAAATTTATCAATTTCAGTGAATTTTATGCCATTTGTCAAATTTAGAGTGATTCGTTCATGCTAACCCTAGCTTGCCCCAACTTTCTATTTTTAGAAAGTTCCCCAAATTTTGTGCTTTGGATTGACTTTTGACTTTGAAGAGCTTAATTTTGCTTTGTGTTGACTCTCGGGATGTGATTGAACTGTCGGGACCTGATGCCAGCCTATACCTGCTATTTTTAGCAACTTACTAAAAATAGCAATTGGTCAGAATATCTTCAAATTTCATGTGCTGATTGCCTGAAAGGTATTGATCGTGACTGGACACTGCTTCTGCCTGGCCGTCGTGTCCTGCCCTTGATTTCAGGAAACCCTAATTCCTCCGCACCAGCCTGCTAAAAATAGCAAGTGTCTAATTTTCCATCCTCTGCAATCCTATTTGTCTTGAAATTCGAATGATGTGCTCCTCACCACGTGACCTGCCTGCCGACATCGGCGCCTGCTGCTGACTTGCTATTTTTAGCCTGTTTCTGAAATGACTTACTATAAATAGTAAGTGCTCCATTTGCCTTCAAATTTTACCAGTGAATAGCTCGAAAAATGCTAATCGCGGTGGTATACACCGGTTTTCGAAAATTTTGACCTCTTACCCCTCCTTTTGGGTCTCGAAGCTGGAAACCCTAATTGGTCTTGCATGCGTATCAAATGACCTCTGTTTGTCTTCGTTTCTGTTGCATTGCGATCAGTTTGTGATTCTGAAGTGTTGGGAGGCGGTTGCCGGAATGCATCTGCTAAAAATAGTAAGTTCCTAAATGAGTGACCATCTCCATTTGCATGTCACATCACTGCGAAGCTCTTGAAAAAAACATAAAGAATATGCAGACATTCAAAGGAAACCCTGACATGCAAACCCTAAAAATAGTCTCAGAAGGCTAAACTCTGAAAGTTATTATCTCGCTTTGCATGTTACACCATCGCGAAGGTCTCCAAAAACCTAGAAGGAATTTTCCAACATGCGCTGAAAAACTTCGCATCTAAACCCTGAAATCTGCTATGGAAGCTGAACTGCTAAAAATAGTAAGTTGTCTGTTTCAGCTCAAATTTTGCCAGTGAGCAGCTTGATGTGCTCTGAATGTGGCATGACTGTCGGAATTTGAGAATGTTGACGGAACACCCGGAATTATACACTTACTAAAAATAGTAAGTTGTCAGAATCTGATGAAACTTTAGTCGAAACCTGCTAGAAGCATGTTAACACCAATGTTAATCTCTATTTTCAATTTATTCAACTCGCTTCACTATAAACTAGTTGGAAAGTTGAAAACCCTAATTTTACCGACTTGGCCAAAATCTCACATCAGACGGGCACACCCCGAAAGACAGACAGCAGAAAAGGGACAAAAAGAGAGAGAGAGACAATAGGAAAACTAACTAAAATCAAGCCAAAAGTTCGAGACGAAGCAAAAAATTAGGGGGTCCCCATTTGCAATGGGGCGATGTGTGAAAAAGGTCACAACAAGAAACTCGGGAGAAACTGGAGCTAAAAACTTGTGAAGAGAATCTGGCATCAATATCCACCTCAGTTGTGCAAATCTTTCCAAGTTCCACCATTCTCTTCCAATTCATACTATGCTCTTGTTGGAAATCATTGATTCTTTGATTATTTAATTTTGAATTAAAAGAAAATTTTAGGAATTGCAGTCAGCTCTCTGTAGTTTTGTATTCCATGTATTCGAACCACAGTGTTTTTGAAGTCATAGCTATCAAGTGATAATTCATGGCTGAAGTAATTCTCTAGAAAACCAAATGATATTAAGTCAAAAATTTGCTCCTCCTATTGCTTTCAATCTTTATATAGTTTTTACTAGCCATTCTTCAGATTACTGTTACCATACTCTGAGTTCTTAACTTTCCAATGCCCTTTCCTATTTTCAATGTAATGCAACCATTGGATTTTAGTTGAATCTTAATTGAATCCCTCTTCATATTGGAGTCATCCTTTGTTGATCTTTCAAGTCTTCTTTTTTCCCAAACTGTATTTCATCTTAATCAAATTCCTCTTAATATTGGAGCATACGTATGTAATTACATTTGAGGCAGGCATTTATTTCACCATGAAACAATTTGAACCTCATTAGTGGCGTCACCCTTATTCCATTTGATATTCTTTATTTTATATTACCTCATGCTAGCTTTAGTCGCTGCCCTGTTTTCCCGTGCTTTGTTCTATCCTAAATGGACACCATATGAATTGTATCAACCTACAGTCATCTTGGTAGTGTAGGCATTGATCTTAATTTGTACTGAAGAATCTTCATGACTTTTATCGCCGCCATCCCTCTATTTATGTAATAACTCTTAGTTATCTGATAGTGTATTTCCATACTTGCTATAAGCATTCGATGCCAAACAATAGATTGAATTTCTTCTTGCTGTTAACTATTAGTTATTGTAGTTATGTGTATATCCTTTAACATATACCGCCGGTATAAATACTCAGTGAATTCGTTGAGCTACTTCCATCTACATTGAAATCTATAGTTTACCCCTGAGGATTCGTCGAAGTTATTTCCATCTACATTGTTATCTGTAGATTACCTTCATTTAAATTTTATGTTAATGGCATTCTTTCTTGTAGTGACTATTTTTTTTATTGAGTTCGAGTGGATAATGCGGTATATATATATATATATATATATATAGAATACGTATTGTGCTGTAAACCATATCATGTGTTAACTATAATGGCACAGTACGCTTGAACAGTAAGCTGTAAACTGCAATGAAGAATTTGGTATTTGGTTTTTAAATCTGATCGATATTAAACATTCCTGCGATATATATATATATATATATCATGTATTCCGGTATTAATATATGTATGTATATATAGATGAACTTATAATTGTATTTAAGTATATTTATTTCTGTAAATGATAATTTCAGTATTCTGTATTTTTAAAACAAAGCTTCAGCTAATGGAAAACCAGAAATATATATATATTTATGTCTATGTGTAGAATATAGAATAGGTATGTGTTTTTTTAATTGCATCAAGATAATATTACTGTCCTATTGCTATGTGAATATGGCTGAAACATATGTGAATTGTTGATGTGAATCAAGTGAATGGGTGTGATTTGGAAATGAATTGTGGGATTTGTTCATTGTCATGTTATTTTGTGAAATGAACCTTAGAGTCTTCCAAAGGCTAGGGAGAATTGCCCTCTTGATGGAAATTTTGATTAGCTTTGTTGTTGAGGATTTTATATTGATTGTGTTATGATGGTCGTTAGCCTTGCACAGTGCGTTCATTTATGTGATTTGTACTTTTGGAAATTGTGAGCGGAAAGGGATTATGCCTCGCCATGTGATTTAGTTATGAGTTTTGAGTTTGTGCAAGTGGCCTTGCTTTTCAGTTTTATTGGATTTCCATGTTGTCAATAGGGGAGTGGCTTCCAATGGGGGTCGGCGCACAAAGTGGCGCCTGGATAACCCATGTGGAAGTTTTGTAAATAAGTGATAATCTAAAATAAACTAGGGGGTTGGGTAGTAATAACACTAATCAAGAGAAGTAAATGCCTTGCTCAAGGCTCAAGTGCTTGTATAGGCTTGAGATGAGTCGAGAAGGCCTAGAATGGCAAGATCGGTTGCCTCATCTCCACGAGAGGTATGTTGATTCCGCATAGGGTTGCATGAGGGGCCAAAGATCAGTAGAGGCTACTAGGATAACCCAAGATGGGGGCTGGGGCCTAGGAAGATCTACCTAGATAACCCATGACAAACTATGTGATGACACTCCTATGACAACCTTGTATTCCCTTTGTCTCTTGTATCTCCTTGGATATTTATGTGCCTCTGGAAGTGATGTTACTGTTGTTTGATGTGGTTGTCACTTGATCTTTGTTGTCATGTCAGCCTTGTGTAGTCTTTTGTCTTTTGCCTAATTGTGATGGTGGGACCCTTTGCTATCTCCTAGCACGGGGGGGTGGACCTTCGGGTTCCACATGGCTTGGTGGTAAGTGCATTGTTCTCCATTGGGTTCCCTCTCCTTGTTCATGTTGTGGCGACTTCTCTTGGTCCAAAGACTTTTGCATTGTACCTGCTCTTGGGATTTGTTACCCTTGTATTTGTATTGTATTTCAATTGATGTATCATGTACTATGCTTGATGTACACTCCTCACATGTAAACGAGGAGATATTACTGTTCAGAATGTAAATGTAATGATGTAAATTTATGTGAACTCTATTATGAGATGGATTATGTATCAGATGTTATTGTACATGTAAATTGAATGAATTGAATCAATTAATCTCTACGTACTCATGTTATGGTTGTTTCTCATGGATTTCTTGATTATATGAAATTAGTAGATGTGATTCCTAGTTGATGTTAGAATTTGTTAATATAATGATTTATAGTTTTTTGTTAATTTGCATAATGGGAACTATGTAGCATAGTCACGGATCCTAGAGGACCTAGATTAGATTAGTGTTAAGTGTGTCATTTGCAATAGTGTGTTAAATGTACTCTTTCAAAAAAAAAAAAATTGTTCCGTTGTTGGCGTTAGTTTGTTGTCCTCTAGGGTCGCATGGCAGGGGTGTTACATAAAAATTTTGTAATCATTGAAATGCTTTAGTTATTTTCCTAAGAAATGGTTTGTTTTTGGATTGTGATTTTTCATAGAATAGATGTTAGATGAGATATTCTAGAAATGCAACTCAAAGAATTGATGCCAAGGCATGGATAAAGATGGGTATCCCTTGAAGGCTTAAACTGAGAAGCTAGATTTTAGACTAAACAAAGGATTGTTAAACTGCACTCCCACATAAATGTAGGCTCAAGTAATCTCCAATCTTTCTCCATAGAGGCCTGTTTACAACTGTGAGATCACTCTTCACTTGATTCCAAAGTTTCAGAATTCCCCTGTGCATTTAAAATAAGTTGAAAGTGACATGTGAAAAGGAAATGCAAGGCCTGAACCCTTATTTAAGTGTAAGCCAGCAAAATCTCAACCCATTACCTAGAGAGAAGAGTTTACAAATGTGAAACCACATTTTACTTGCTTTCAAAAGTTAAAAACTGAAAATAACACGTAAACAAGAAATGTGGGGACAAAAAGGAAGATACAAGAAAGGAATTATCCAGATTGGGAAAGCAAATAAAAAGGTTAAGAGCAGTAACTGTATTTATTTGAATCATAAAACTAAGACATTTGATTTACCAACCTTAGACAAATTTGTGCTACCACTTAATAACAGTAGTCTCAGCTAGAAAAGGTTAAAAATGGTAAGCATACATATTTAACCTATTAAACCAAGACACTCAATTTACCAACCTTCGGCACTCCTGTGCTTCCACTTGTATACATAATAACTGCAATGTCAGCTGGTACAGGTAAATTTGATTTAGGTAGAATTTGTCGTCCAATACTCTCGACTTCAGAGAAGGAAGAAACAGTCCAATGGCCCCTAGTCCTTGATACAGAGGAATCGGTAATAACACCTTTGTCTTCCATGTAGACAATGCGCTTGACAGCACCCAAATGGCTGCTTATGTCAATAAGCTTTTGCATCTGCTTACGATCGCATATGATTGTTGACACTTCTGTCTGTCCCAACACAAGAATAAACCTTTTAGAATACCAATTTTATTAGGGGCCAAAAATCAAGGGAAAATGTCAATATAAACAAAAAATCAACTTAGTAATGGATTTTTAGTTTTAAAGAGAAACTTCTGAATATGAAAAACTATTAAAAAAATGCCAATTATGTTTGTAGTTTTTTGAATTTGATTAGCTTCCTCTTTGTTGATGTTACTTTCAATTTGCATTTGTTACCCCCCACACCAACTTGGGCTTTTGGTTTGGATAGGTACATGGATAGCTATGTGGGTAAAGTTGACTGTGAATGTAAAGTTGACTGTGAATGTTCTTATGGAAGAGACAAATATACAACAAATGTAATCAACATTATAAATCAAACCTTCCCAATAAGGTAGCAAATTTGAAATTTTTAATGTCCCCTTCACAAGCATAATCTGATTACGGACAATTAGCCTATTTTTCAAGTTTTCCCATAGGCTAAGTGATGAGTAAAGGAGAACTCCAAAGTTCTTGGAGAGCACAAGTTCAGTTTAGCAGGGTTGTTATTCATGGCAATGAGCTTAGTTGATGGTGTAGATCCTCATGACGCTTTCAAAATTGATTTCCAGCCTTTTGGGGGCTCTCCAAACTTCTTGGAGGAGTTTGTTATTTTTAGTAAGTCACCCATTTGCTTCGATTTATCGTCCTATGACTCCAATATCACTGTGGTATTATCAAAATTGCATAATTATGTCATCTGGATACTTTCTGCAACTCGGATAAATTATTACGTTAATCAATAATTATTCACTAAAGTTGTCTAATGTTGAAAATATTAAAATGACAACTTAGTGTAATAATTCTTTTAAAAGGTGTTTTAAGTGTGTTTCAAGTTGGACGCCTGGGGAAAGGGGCTTTTTTACACATGAAAAATTATTATTTGAAAAGGTCTTTGTGGAGGAAAATGGATTTATTATTTTAAAATTATGATTATTTCCCTCGGAAAAAGTTATAAAAGGAGGATGAGAGCTCATTTGAAAGGTTAACCATGAAATGTTATTTTCTTTTGCTATTGGAGAGAACCTGAGTTATTCCATAATTTCTTGAAGACGAAAACCTCCTAGAATTGCTGGCTTTGGGGACGAAAACCCCCCTAGCTGGTTAGAGTGGTTTTATACAGAGATCACCAATAAGCTACAAAGTAAAGATTCAATTTTGGGTTGCAATCATGGAAGATTTTGATGTGTTTTGAGTTGCAGAATTAAGTGTGCTTACTAATAAGTTTCATAGTTTTTGAAGTGTATATCCTAGGCGATACTGGAGGATTCAATGCTAGCCATCCGTTCTTGGCTTGTCTTACCACTTCATGTCAAGTCGTACAACCTTTGTTGCAGGTATAAGGGTGGTTTTATATTACATTATCTGATGTTTGTTGTCTCTGCTAGCCATACACTTGGGAAAGGGCTGAAAACTTATGAAGAACTGGCTGTACATCCCAAGTATAGATTGTACCCCTGTGGCATTGGAACTAGAAGTTGAAGCACTACTGATTGAAGACACTTTTCATATCATTTGATGGTGCCTTGGTCTTATTTGTCACTTCCAAGTCATTATATGGTGGATAAATGGGGTTATGTTGATTGATATGCATTTTGTTGTTGCTGTCCTAGGCATACCAACAGCAATTATCACCTTTTTTTAGACTGTAAATGACTGTTATCTCCTTATCGGATTTCTCCTTTGACAGTGAGTTTGGGTGTGTGTTTAGGTGTTTTTGAAGTGCTTTTAGTTGTATACAATTTTGGTGTGTTGGTTAACTCCTTTTCAATGTTTTCTAAGTGATACCAGCAGAGGTACAGTCCTGCATTGATAGATTACCAGCAAAAGAAAGGTGTATCAGGCCTACTTCAACCACACTCATCATCTATTTAAGGTATCTTCATGTTGACTACTTGAAATCCATTGATTATCCATGTTTATGAAGTGTTGCGACAGTCTATTGAATTTATCATTGTAAACGCTGAATGGCAGTACTACCATGAAGAGCACAAAAGATTTACTGAGAGGGGGGGTTGAATCAGTAAATCAAAACAAACTTTTACTTTTTCAACTTTTAAATTTTAATCAATCTTAAACTCCTATCAACATCAACCTTTTAATATGAACCAATGTAAACAAGTTGACTCCAATTTATTGAAATGTTTAAATGGTTTACAAAAGAAAGTAGGCACCAACCTACTTGTATTGTTAATGAAAGATTTAGTAGGCTACAACCTACAAGGGGCACCAACCCCTAATGTGCAAGGCACCCACCTTGACTTGATGGATGTAAGATGACCGCCTTCAATCAGATCTGCACTCTCCCAATCCTTCAATCTGCTTTTGTGATGAAAGATATCACCCTAAGCCCACACAAGAAGATGGGTTTTCTGACTTGAACCGCTTACAACTTCACAACCACACAATGAAAACCTTGAATGGAATGTCATTCATATACCTTACTCAACCATTGCATCCCTTAAGTGAAAGAACACAATCAATATTTGAATCCTTCTAGAATATCTCTTCATAACATAAATCTGATTTGTTGTAAATTGAATCACTTTAATTTGCTTGCTTCATTCTTGAACTCCATTTAATTTTCTGTAGATGCCTTTCTTAGGAGAAACACACCTCTTCAACTATTGGTGTTTAGACTTAACAACTTCAAAATTCTGTTTCTTAATCAACAGTCGCACCAGTAGGTTCTGACATACATCTTTCACAAAGAACACGCCTTTTGATGAAGCACCATGTCTTTTCAAAAAGTTGTCATGTTCTTTAAGAATCTTCATTTGTATCTCTTGAAAGAGAGACATATCTTTTCATTAATGATTCGCATCTGTTCATTTAGAGACGTATCTGTTCATTTGATCTGTCATTTCCTTCAGACGTATCTTTTCATTTAAGAGACAAGTCGTAACAGCTTCATATCCCGTCTTTTCAATAAGCGATTTTTGCTAAAACACATCTATTTGACCAGCCGCATCTTTTACTCAACAAATTATATTTGTTAGAGACATGTCTTTTGATAGATGGATTGTAATCGTTCTTTTATCTTTAACAGATATGTCATCTTAACAGCCGCACTTGTATTATAATCATTCTTTTGCTTAATACAGTGGACGTTCTTATTATAATTGTCACACTAAGTCTGCTGCTATTTATCTTGATATGTCTGCTGCTATTTATCACAATCGGGCTGTTTTGAAAGTCACACTAAGTCTGAAAGATCTCTGTTGATGTGTTTTTCGTGACCGCACCAACACACAATAAAGTTGCCAACGGCTACCCTATTCTCTCTTGATCAAAGTATCCAGCACGCTAAGATTGCGAGAGAGTTTGTGCGTTCAACTCCAAGGTTCTTTCAGTGCGAATAGTCTCAGTTGGCTCGATGTGATTTGCTGGTATTTCAAGGGGACTTACGGAATTGTTCAGGATGTTGCAGCTAACAGTAAGTTAATGATTCAAAGGGGATCTTCGTGGGAATGATTTAGCATTGAAGTATGAATTTTCCTAAAACTAACCAAAAATGTGCGGAATTTAAATGGATGCAGGATTTAGAAAGCCTAAATTCTAGTCTAAATGCAAGATGTGTGGAGCTTGACTTCAGCAGACTTCAACCGGATTCTACCTTGCCTCACGTTGGACAGCTTCAACAAAATCAATGCAATCTTCAAGGGAGTAGCGGAAGATATTCAAATTATAATTCAGCATACATATACCATCAGAACGACGCATACAAGCATACGAATCACAATTGAAGTTAAGTTTGAAATGATTTCCAGTCGACCACGCAAGGCAAACTTGCCATCAACAAGTTGCTAGTGGTATGGATTAAACGAAGTTACCTCAATCAAATACCACAAATCCACAGTTAACTACTTGCATGAAGATGAATAATTACTCTAATTTTAAGTCCTACTTGAAGTCGAAGGACGAAGAAACCTCACTAACTACTCATAACGAAAGACGAATTCACCAATCAATGAAACTCTTTTATTATGATAGACTTCGTAACAATTCCTTACAAAATTCTCAAAGGCAGAATTTTCCTTCTCCTTCGAACAAAGCAATGAAACTATTCTAACTCTAACTACCTCTCTATGCTCTAGCAAAATGCCCATTCTCTAGTCTAATGATCTAATGTCTAATTCTACTAAGGTACAAATGAGGGGGGATGCCCCTTTATATAGCTGGCCAAGTCCAATGGACGGCTCAGATTACAATCGGCTAGATGGCTTAGATCGAGCCACCTCAGCCCTAAACAAGATTCACCCTAAAAACTGCCACAAAGAAGAGTGGGGTAATAAATAAGCAATTAATTGTCCACCACTTTCAGGAAGGTTCTTGTTCATAGACGTGTTCACACTGCTTCAATGCTCAAGCCTTCATCTTTTCCCTCATTCTAAACTTGGAAGATTCTCTTATCTTGGATTCAATCATTCACACTTGCCATTCGCCCGATTGCATTGGGTGCATACTGGGTCTTTGAGGAGAAATTCCAACACTCAGCCATTTCTTTCAAGTACTCGCTTCATCTCCCCAAGTCATCACCGTTTGGTCTTGACGTTCCTCCTGCAAAACAAGCAAGGAGAAGAGCATCAGAACACTTCATAATATAAATTCACTTTACTTACCTGATTTTCATGCTTTAACTTCCAAGGGTTCATCGTTTTTCTCTAGCCAACTTTGCTTTCTTCATGATTTTTCAAAATCTGCAGGCTGGGGCATATAACACCCGTGCATCATATTTCAATGCCTTAGACAAATTTCATCTTCCTCAAGGGTGCATTTTTTTTAAATCATCTTTTAAAAGTGTTAGCTTCAACTGCATCTTCTTCACTTTTCCGGCTGAGGCGTTCACTCTGGCATTCATCCAACTCTGGCTCGAGCAAAATGTTTTCACGAAGAATTAGATCAAAAATTATCTAGGCACCCAACTTCAAATTCATCCGCCCAGGCATTTTTATGTCAACACATTTTATTCCTTGCCTTAGAAATTTTTTCAAATTTTCCTTAGGAAATTCATCAATCCGGTGCCCATCAAAAAAAATCTTCACCTCGGAATCCTTAGCAAGTTGTAGAAGACTTTGAAACCCATTCCTCATTGAAGACGTCCAATACCCAGAAGAAAATTTCCTTCAGAAAGCATCAAATCCATGGGTCTACAAACGAAGGGGTACTTTTAATTTTTTGAATTTCAACCTTAGAAAAATATTTGTCAATCAAAGTCTATTCTTTTTCTTCATCTCCGGGTGAATTTTCTTGCTCTGTCTTGACAATCTTCATCAACTTCATGAAGCTGGCACCTCCCGACATATTTCACTGCCAATTCATCCCTACCACAAAAAATTTCATCACCCCTGTCAACTTGGGCGTATTTTCCTCTAAGGAATTTAAATATTAACACTTAAAAAATATTTCATCATTTCATGTCCTAGTCTAGGTGCCATCAAGGGTCTAACTTTCAATTTTATACCACCTAGCCAAAATAATCTCAACACGTCCTCCTTTTTAGTCTAGGCGCATTTAAGCCTTCATGCTTTAAGTTTAGACGCCTCAAAATATTCTTCAACATTCCCTCATCAAGGTTAGGTGCATATAGTGGTGTCCACTTCAAATTTAAAATACTTAGAATATTCTCAAGTCCTCCTATAAGTCAAGGCGCAAATGAGGGGGTCTCCTTCAAATTTCCCACACTTAGATTATTTCAAAGACCTCCTCCTTCTTGGGCGCATTTGGGGAGTTAGACTTCAAATTTCTATGTTTAGAACATTTTCTAGCTCTCCACAAGTTAAGGCATACATCAAAGGGACCCACTTCAAATTTTGAATGACTTAAAGATTCCTCAAGGCCCTCTTAAATAGCTAAGGCGCATGCATGGGGTCAAACTTCAAATGTAGAACACTTCCTTCACAAGTCAAGGCATATGGGATGGGGCCCACTTCATGCATGCTTTTGAATATTCCAAGTTTTTCTCCAGTCAGAGGCGCATTCAAAGTGGGGGACTTCAAGTTTCCACACCTTGAATATTTCTTGAATTCTCCATGCAAGGCAAGGCGCATTTGAAGGCATCTACTTCAAATTTCAACACCTTAGCAACTTCTTGTCCAGTCTAAGGCGCATTTGATAGGTTAAGCTTCAAGTTTGCATGCCTTAGTAATTTTCTAACTTCAACCTCCAACTTGGGCGCATTTGACCCCTGGAGGAGGATTTAACTTTGCCTTATAATTTTTTATCAACCTCTTCTTAGCATGAGGGCGCATATGGGACCCCAAGGAGGAATTTTAACACTTAGCATATTTTTTATCCACTTAGCATCTTTGATCTTGGGTGCATTTGCATGTCAAGGTGGAATTATTTCCAACGCCTTAGATTCTTTTCCTTCACCTTCACTTGAGATGGGCGCATTTGGCATGTGGTGGAGGTGGATGTTTACATGCCTTAGAAACTTTTTCAATCTTCCTGCCAGCTTGAGGGCGCATTTTGAGGGTGGAAGGAGGATATTAACTCCTACTTAGAATTTTTTAAACACTTTCATCCTTCCTTGGGCGCATTTCAAAGGTCCAAGTGGACAAACTTCCAGACCTAAACTTTTTCAACCTTATGCCCATCATCTTGGGCGCATTTGAAGGGGTGAGGAGGATAAACTTCAGACTTAGAACTTTTCTCAGCTACCTGCTCATGCCTTACTATATTTAGTAAGTTCTTTGATTTGCCTTCTTCTGGAGCTCAAATTGATTTGAAATTTTAACCACTGGATCTTCATGACGTTGTTAGCCCGTTCACACTGCCATCTCAAGCTGACCTGCTAAAAATAGTATGTTTCTGAAGGTGGTTTACTATTTATAGCAACTGCCTGTTTCTAAGACCTCCACAATTCTATTTTACTTGAAATTTGAATGACGTGCTCCTCATCGGACGACTTGCCCGCTAACACTGGCGCCTGACACTGGTTTACTATTTTTAGCCAGTTTCTAGAATGCCTTACTATAAATAGTAAGTGCTCTGATTGCCCTCAAATTTTACCGGTGGATAGCTTGAAAGATGTTGATCGCAATGGGATACACCGGTTTTCGAAAATTCTGGCATTTTACCCCTTTTTGGGTCTCGAAGCTGGAAACCCTAATTTGACTTGGATACATATCAAATGACCTCCATCTGACCTCGTTTCTGTTGCACTTCACCCTGTTTGTGGTCCTGATGCGCTGGGCAGCTGTCGAAATGGACCTGCTATAAATAGTAAGTCTCTGAAAACTGATCATCTTGCCTTGCATGTCACATCACTACGTACCTCTTGAAAAATCCAGAAAGAATATATAGACATGCGTTGAAAATTATGACATGCAAACCCTAAAAATAGCCTCGAAAGATGGCTTCTGAAAAAGAACTGATCCTGGTTTGCATGTTATACCGTTACAAAGCCCTCGAAAAACCCACAAGGAATGTTTAGACATGCAAACCCTAAAAATAGCCTCGGAAGACGGCTTCTGAAAAAGTCTTGATCCTGATTTGCATGTTATACCGTTACGAAGCCCTCGAAAAACTCACAAGGAATGTTCAGAAAATTTCAACATGCAAACGCTAAAAATAGCCCCTGAAGGCTGAATACTGAAAAATCATCGTCTTATTTTGCATGTTATGTCAGCGCATAGGTCTCAAAAAACCCATAAAGAATCTCCAAACATGCACTAAAAAGCTTTGCATATAAACCCTAAAATCTGCACCTAAAGTTGAATTGCTAAAAATAGATAGTTGTCTGTTTCAGCTCAAAATTGCAGGCGAGCAGCTTGACACGTTCTGGATGCAACGTGACGATCGAAACTTCAAAAATGCTGAGAGAACGCCTTGAATTGCACACTTACTAAAAATAGTAAGTTGCCGAAATTCAATGAAATTTAGCTGGGAGCCTGCTGGAAGCATGCCAACAACCACGTTAGTCTCAGATTTCAATTTATTCACTTCATTTGACTTTAGATTGAACGGAGAAGTACAAACCCTAATTCCATAGACTTGGCCAAAATTTCACGTTTAAGCTCACAGACGGGCACATCCCCGAAAAAGCAGACAACAGAAAGAGAGAGACGATAGCAAAACAAACCAAAAACCAAGCCAAAAGACCCGAAGAAAGCAAAAATTAGGGGGGTTCCCCATTTGCAATGGGGCGATGTGTGAAAAGGTCACAACAATCTTCAAACTGAATAGCATGATCTCCAAACTGAATAGCATGATCTTCAAATCTGAGCATACATCATACCATGTTCTTCATTTGACATCAATGACAATACTTCTAGCATACCAATGGGCTTGGTCATTGCACTTTAACGTTTGTACTTTCCCAACTGAGTAAGTGAAAAGGATTGTCAATGCTCACCCCACTAAACAAGTGGAGAATATTAGACTTTCTCACCCCACTGAATAAGTGGGAGCTTTGTAACTGCTCTCTGCTGAATAAGCATGAAGTGCTTACTTTCATTTTACTGAACACTTCGTTGAATAAGCGTGAAGTGTCTTACTTTTTAGTTGCTTAGCACTCCACTAAATAAATGGTATTGGCTGACTTGCCGACTAGTGCAATTTTCCTTTTAGTTGTAAGTTTTCTAATTAATTATATTTAGTCTTGAACATTATATGCTCTCACCCTGCCCATCTCGGAAACTAGGTGATCAGAAAGTGGAAAGGACATTGCATTGCATCTTACTTTTAGTTGGAAAATATTTTCAAAAAATGGGGTGTTGGCTTGCTAAATTGTTGGAGTTAATTTGACTAAGTTTTTTTGGCCTGCGTAATGAAGTTGGCCAGCAAATTTTCTTGAATATAAGCTTGATAACTCGGCCTTATTTGATCAAGTCAGCCCTCTTAACTGCAGAAACAGATAAGGTGGCCTGCAAATAATTGAAACAAATGATTGTGGTTGTTTTTGAAATAGTTTAGGTCAGTTTTGAACTTGATTATGTAGCTCCCTGTTAAAATACAAAAAGCTGGCATGCATTTTTCTTTTTACATAATTGGTCTACAAATTTGTAAATTCAGCCTCCAAATAATATTAATCAGCCTGCAAACTTATTAAAATCAGCCTATGCCTGCTGAATCAGCGGCACCCCCTCAAAAGAAATTCAAGTCAACCTATCAAAAAAACTTAAGTGGCCTAAAATGTTTGAAAGTTATGTTGGCCTTAAAAAAAATTGAGAGTTATGTTGGCCTTTTTCTTTATGAAAGTTTTTTTTGTTTGTCTTTTTTGGCATTACTAATATTTCAATGCTTTTTGCTTGAACAATTTTTTTTAAATCAAAAAGGATGGACATTCAAAAGTTGCACGAAGAAATTTTTACAAGTGGTAAGTCATATTTTTTTGCATTAAGTGTAGTAATAAAAGGGGTTCAAATGTTTTTGTATTGAAGAAAATATGAAGGGAGTGGCCAATTTTTTTCATGAAGTTGACTTTGGATGGATGAAGAAAAATGAAGTGCATGAAAAGATTTCCTAAGGGGGAAGAGATTGTTTATTATTACTGCTTGTAAAATAGTTTGAAGAAAAAAATAAAAAATGAGCTTATTAGAGAAGCAAGACTATTTAAAGGACGTGCATTTTTTGTAAAGAAGTTAAAAAAAAATTGAAGATTTGAATGATAAGCGGGGGGAAATTATTTTTTGAAATTTTGAAATTAAGAGAGGCAAGAGGAAGGTGATGCTCAGGAGCTATGTGAGGAAGATGAACAATTATGTTAAATTAGAGGTCTTGGAGCTTCACTATTCTTTACAATTGAATCTGATTAATACAGAGGCTGTGAGATGAATGAGAATCAGGAAATGTTGAAAAATAAAGAAAACGTCACTGTTAATAATGAAGATGCTGATGAGAGCAGTATAAACCAGGTGTCTCAGGTCTCCCATGTCTTGCCTATAATGCAGAACAAGGTAGAACTAGTTCAGCAAGTTAAGCAAAGTCATGCAGTTTTTGTTGGGAAGTCCAAGAGGCAGAAGGCCTCCATTGAGATATTTCATGAAGACAGCTAAGCCTTTGCTCACCGTAACCAATGAGGGTGATAAAAATTTTGAAAATAACATACTTGACAAATTAGTTGAAGACATTAAGAAAAGAAACCAAAAAGAATCTGCTGTCATTAACCCAAAATTTGGGAAGAATGGGAAAGATGAAAAGATTCCTAATTCTTTTGAAAGTTTGTATAAAGGACTCAAAAGTCAAAACATCCACCCCCCCCTACCAATAAAAAATGAACTTCAATTGTGTAAGTCGGAAGGTAAGAGGAATGGCTGGTGCTTGAGAAGGTATTCGCTCACCTGTATACTACATATGTACATTGTTTGTGTTGTACCCATGCAAAAATTTTGTATTATGTCAAGTTTTAAGCTAGCCATTGTCCAAAGCTGTTACATTCCCCAAAGACTTAATATGTTGTGAAAATGATTCATGGATGCTAATATGGTTATTATAACTGCCTTTCATGTGAGCATGAAGTAAAGGATTAAATAATTGTTTTGTTTTGGTAACTGAAAATGTGAATGAGAATGTTTATTAAAAAAAATGCGAATGTATTGAATGATAATGTTGATGATGATGTTATATGTGATATGAATTAATGCACTAAGAATGGTCTAACTTTAATTTCCGGCGTCAAGTGGTTGCAGGATTGACATTGCACAAGGAAAAAGGGACTATCGTCAAGGAGAGGATGCAGTTGACAAGGATCTATTGTCATCGAGCTCTGGGTTGTGTAAGACGGTGCAAAAATATAACCTTGTCCTTGGTAAATGAGTATTGAATATTAAAGTCGAAATTAAAATAAAATTTCACCTAGCAAAGGTATTTTAAAATAAATAATAAAATTGTAAATACTTAAATATTAAAAGTTCAAATAATAATAATGGAAGAGCTTTATGCGTTAAAAAGCTTTTGAAATGTATTTCCTTTTGGGGAACTGATGGAGGTCGTGCGAGTCAAGTAAACAGGGCACTCCGCCATCATCTGGCGTTGGAAGAAAACGCCTGGCATTCAAGAACCATGACGGGAATTCATACAGGCAATCTTTTAAGCGTCAGTTCTTTCATCAAAATCTCATACTTCTTCTTCTTAGGGGAATGGACTTTATATTCAGAAAGGAATGACCAAGAAATTCTTCTTCCTCCTCATCTTTTGGCTTTAATTGAATTTCCTCAAGAACAAAAATCTTCTTCCGCCATAGCTAGGGTATCATTTGTTCTCTTCATTTCGTCTCTGGAGTATCTTCTGGAAAATTTCTAACGCCCTTTTCAGTGTCAAGAGCTTTCCCTAGAGCAATATTCTTCTTCTCAATTTATCTCTTGTTAGTGCGGGGTTCTTCTGGAAATCGGACTGAGGGAAGTTCGCGCACCACTAGCAGTTGAAAATCAAGCAAGGGTTCTACTTCGTTTTTCCTTTTCTAATGCAGCCAGGCACATTTTTGTATCTCATTTATATTTTCCTTTGAATATGTTCGACATTACAAGGATGAAGCTTAATCGTAATATTTACCTAGTGAAAGAAATGCGTTTTTTCTTTTTGTGTTGAATACGGGATTCATTATTATGATAAGGATATTCCACCACTATTATGGCAGTAGCTATCTTTTCCTTAAATACATTCCTGTAGGGTTAATAATCCTGAAACTGTATATCCATCCTTGCTGCTCTGCATCTTTAAAATCTTCATCTGTATCCTGCATTTCTGAACCGTGAAAGTCTGGCCGATTATTTTTCTCTCCATACCATTTATGTTTCCGTAACTATAGGAATCTGTATGGAACTAAATTTAGATGAATCTTCATCGATTTGTGAACCACAACTTGTAGTTACCTGTTATCCAGTTGGAGCTCGCTCAACTTCAAATCCGTTGCAATGGCATCATACCTGTTGTTAATATCCTCTTCTTCCTGTTCATAGCTGTTGAGAACTCCTGTTGGGATGTCGGCATGGCATCACAAATTAGACTTTTGCGCTTAATTAAGCCTCCTTGACACTCATATGATATCACACTAGCTAATCCAATCTTTCCTCTCTTTCTGGTCTGACTGAAAGGCATATAAATTCAGACCTGAACCTTATGCTGACTTTGAGAACATAAATGAATTCTTAAACCAATCTGAAATCTATTTTCTTTTCACTTTTTCGCAACTTCAGTAGACCTTCTTAAGGAAAGGCTCCAATACTATGATAACCATAAACTGTAGGGTCATGAACCTAAGAGTATTTTTGCTTTGTCAACAAACTAATGGAATATGAAATCAAACCTTGTGGTAGTCGTGTCGAGCAAGGGTGTATACTAACGACACAGTAGTGCTAGTGAAGTCGGCATAGTAGTGCCAGAAGCAAATATAAATCCTTGGCCAAGGTAGATGCCGGTTAGGCGGAAGTCAGTACCCATGTACCAGATTTACTCTGGTCAGATTGATCCTTTCGGATAGGGGAAACCTACAGAAGAGGGATCGACTAGTAGTAAAGGTGCATGGACACCAGGCTCAAAGGCATGATGACACCTGATCCTTGTTGATTACCCTCGAGAAGGGCCGGGTTTCTTCAATGGAAGAACACGGGAAGGCCAGTAGGTCTTGGTTGGGCGGTTAAGCCCTTGATGATAATCCCTTTTTCCCATAAGAGGAGGTAGCATAGGAAGCTCTGCTTGAAGATGATAACAAACTCTTTGTACTTCATTCCAGGTACTGCTTGTTCATTTTTACTTATTAAATGCAGTAGTATGTTCATGGAAATGTTAGTTGATGAAATGGTAAATATAGTTAGTTAGTTATTTTCCGTTGAATAAATGTTGAATTCTTAAATTAATTAATTACCTTACCAACCCTAGTTTGACAGTTAAAACTTATTCTGAACGGTTGAAATCCTTCTTCAGCTGACATCGGTTTTCTCTTCATATTATTTTGAAGTTAGTTACATCTTGAGAATTGGTGGAAAAACCCTAATTATAAATAATCTTATAACTGTAGATCAGTTAGGTTGTTACAAAAGCAGTCTTAAGTGAAATTTGTTCGGTTCTTATCTATTCTCTTTGTCCGGTCATCCTTTGTTTTTTTCTAATTCACAACGTCATGGAGTTCAGTTGTTCAAATCATTTGTTGAGGTGAAGCATTGGTTGCTGCTAAAGAACATGAACAAAGGTGCATCTTTGAGGCAAAGGCTTTCAAATCTGAAAATTGGTTGAGTTTGGAGATTTAGGGCATATTTCAACTAGGGGATGGGATTCAACAATCAAATATTTTTTACACATTATCAAAAACACACCTAATGTGTAGGTGTGCACTTTATAAAAGGAAGAATTCAGAGTTCCAATTAAGATGTAAAGCCCTGAACATACGTGCACGCTTGGGCAAGAAGGTGCCCCTAAATAAATGAAAAATTAGATATTAAAAAAATCACATTATCAAGTGTGCACCTATCAAAGGAAATCAAAAGTGCAAGGTCAAAGTCCATTTAATAGTGTATTGTTGAGTGTGTAAAGCAAAAGAGCGCACCTATCAAAAGGATTCAAAGCGTCAAAGTAGATTTTGAAGGTTTTTCAAAGGCCTGGCCATGATAAAAGGAAAAGTTGCAAAATCATCCAAAGCCGCCTATCCAAGAGTTTATTTTTAGTCCATGCTAAAAAATAGTTTTCAGCCATCACCATTTTCAAAGTGTTGTACCCAAACCAAATTTTTTGCTTCATCAAGGCATTTTGCATTTAAAAGTCTAAAACTTGTTAAAATGTTGTAAAACACAGTTTTGGGCAATGTCAAGCATGGAGTTTTTGTCAATAGTTTGTCAGTCAAAGTCAGTTATATTGGTCAAAACCTGAAGCAGAGACTCAAAATGAAGATTTTCACGATGGAAGAGCACCTCACGACGACATTTCATATTGCAGACGGTCATGTTAATGATCGAAACAGAGTTTTTAAAGATCAAATCAGGGAGATTTCTCAGTGGAAAAGCCCAAAAGCGCAAGTATAGCTCAGGGGCGCCCAGCTTGTTGGAGGTCAAGATTCTGGTTAAAATGCTCAAGCATCCAGTCAATCTCTTCAGAATCAGTCTGGCTATCCGTCGAGCTATCCAGCGAAGCATTCCGAGACTCACAACTCCGGTTATCAGCGACAGAAGTTAAAATCCCTAAATTTTAGGATGCGAGAAATTTGTCCTTTTCAGGCAAAAGCGCGCCTCTAGCCTGAGGGCGCCCATCTTGAAGCAGGGGTAAATCTCGATAGTTTCATTGCCGGATGCAGTCAATCCGTTTACAAATAGTCTGCTTATCCGACGAGATATCAAGCGCAGTCATCCGACTTTCAGAGTTCAGGGGGCAGTCATCCAAAGATCAGCTTAAAATGGAGTTTTCACGTTTCTGAGCTTCTCCGTTTATGCCCAGTGCAAGTACAGGCCAGGGGCGCTGGCTTAAAGGACCCTCCAGATGTCAAAATTCGTAGACAGAGTCTTCACAACATCAGTAGTATTCTAGCCTAGCTCCGCGATGCATCATTCAGCTTGTCGATCCGACGTTCCTGGTGGTCGTGGCAGAGATTCTACCGAGCACGTAATTTTACGGGCGAACCAACAAATGGTTTTCAGTGTATTTTCGTAGTCTTAAGGCGCCTAGCCTTTAGGCTGGTCAGACGAGCCCGTTCACGTTTGAAGTCTTCACGACTATTGAGCGTAATTATTTTATCTATCCAACGAGCCTAGCCGTCAGCCTTCAGCATTTGGCAGTCGCTCGTGCGTGTGAGGTCTTTGGTGTAATACTGCAAAGTGAAGATGTTCGGAAAATGGCCAAGTCTGGGAGCGGTAATCTTAAATAAAATACGCACTGGAGTTTTTGAGGTCTTAGAAGCAGTTTTCTTGCCTCATCACCTTCAGTGACTTCTCTTGTAGGCCCTTCTGGCTGTCTGTTAAAACAGATAGTGCCTGAATCGGGTCATCCCAGTTCCAGATGTCAGACGTCAAAGTAGGGTACTTGGATGAGCGTTCAACTTTCGCCAAAATGACAAAAGTGCAACCATAGGCGAGCTTTTTACTTTGAGGCCACTTAACGACTTTGTTGTCATGCATCCGGTCGTTGGATCGCGGGGAATATCTCGATCATACCGGAAAGCCGTCTCATATCGGCCCGAGGTTCCATGGATTCGCGGAAGTCGGCCGTTTGAAGATATCCGAGATGGCAGTTTAGGGAAATATTAGTCTGGAGCAGGTAAGCAATTTGTCGAGGAATTAAGCCTAATTTTTTCAAGGGGGTTAAGCGATGGATTTTGCGGTTATGTCTCGGTAGACATTTCTTCCCCTTGTTGATGAAGCTTTAGATGAATTCTTTAAAGCAGTCTCGACATCACCGGTCATCGAATCAGTGTCGAAGTTGGCCAGTCGTGACAGTGCTGTCAGCTATAAAATAGGGATTTAGTAAAAAATGAAGTATCTTGAGCAAATGGACGCCTATGTGCTCAAGAGATGACTTTTTGGAATCAGTGAAGTCAAACGATGAATCTCAGAGCTTCAACCAGTTTGTCAACTGAAGTTCAGAATATGTCTATTTTTAGCGCCATTTCATGATAATAAATATTTTATTAATATTTTATTATTTGAACTTCCAGTCAGTGGCAGTTGAACTGAAAGGCAACCAATCAGAGGTTTTCTATTCTGGTTAGGGTTTATGAATTCTTGCAGTCACAATTCAAATGCGAATTTTTTCTTATTTATATGAGGCGCCATCTTCATTGTTATTCATAAAACTTTCAAAGAGAAAATTCGATTTCATTAAGAGATATTTAATCTTAAGTGAATTCGTGGTTTTCAATTTCAAGTTCATATTTTCAAAGGGAAATCGAAGTTATCAAAGCAACTTCAGAGAATTCGAATTTTGTTAAAGGAGATTAATATTCAAAGGCAAAATCGTAATTCCTCAAAGGCGCAAAATTCAAAGATAAATTCGTGATTTCTCATAATTTCAAAGAAGGGCGCATATCTTCAAAGTAATTCAAACTTCCAAAGCAATTCGCAATTCCTTGATTTTCAAAGGCAATTCCAAATTCTCAAAGGCGTATTCAATTATCAATTAAATTCGCAATCCTTCAAAGATTCAAAGGCGGATTTTAATATATCAAAAGGCGAATCCTCAAATTCAAATCATACAAATTCGTATTTTCTTCAAGGAAATTCGAATTTCTTCATATTTAAAAAGGCGCAAATTTCAAGAGGAGAAATTCGTGGTTTTCAATTCCAAGGCGAATTCTTCCAGTTCAGAGGCAAAATCTTCATCAATTCACAAAGGCGATTTTTCCTAACATATCTTTTTGCAGATTCAAGTTCACAATTATCAGTTTTTCAAAGAAATCTTGAGCGATTTTCATAGAAGAAGACATCATAAAAACGTCTTTTTCATCCTTCAGATCTCAGATTTCTCACAAAATACATAGTGCATGTTCCTAAAATTGGCGAATTTGGCAAGTCTCAGTATCTGGATCATTCCCATATAATTTCCTCGAGTTAAATTTGTGCGTTTGATTTTTCACGAATTTTTAGCTTCAGAACATTCGTTCTCAAATTGCTGATTTTCTCAAGTGAAAAATTTCTGTACGATCGAGTAGAAGTTGAATTTTCGCAAATC